>MNCI01015405.1:14721-128663 GCA_015680685.1 Gnetum montanum
GTTTTGGCGTTATCTTCGTAGCGATCCATCTACATCGTTGTCTTCCCGTTTTACGATCTCTCGCATCAAATCACGGCACGCAAAAATCCATAATTATCATCGCTTTTACTGACCCGTAAGTCCCTGTCTGATCGACAAGACCGTTCAGGGCACCGCGGATTCATTTTTCCAGCTTAGCCCTCGCGCGGATCCGTGGTCAAGCTGTGTACACGGAATTTCGGTCGGTATTTCCAGCTGCCGACATTTTCCGTCGTTACAGGTGCCTATGTTGCACATTTTTTTAAGGATGCCCTAGCAAGCCCTTGGGACATGTGCTTGCATATTGCATCTAGGGAATGCCCTTGTATTTGCAAAATCTGGAAAAAGGTCATCTATAGGATTTAGTGTGGTTTTGCAGCCAGCTGCGGACATGATGCTAACCCTCATCCTTTGGCATCTAGGCCTGGGGCTGGCAATGGCAGAGTTAACATACACAAACAACTGTCCATAAAAAAAATTCATTGATTTTGCTGCAGCAAGAGTTAATTATTCAACTTCTGTTACGAGCATGGGTTCTCTTATGTGTACTTAACCAATATATTTCCTTTCATCTGAGCAGGTGCACTATGTTGCAAAATGGAAGGGTGTAACATTTATGACTAGCAGACAAGGATTAGGCATAACTGGTGGAACTGTACGTGTGCCTTGAAAAACACTTCAATTTTCAAAATTTAAATATAACTATAAATGTTTGTTGTTCTAATCAAGATTCTTTGTGCTTTTAAGTTTATAAAATTACTTGTAGCAACACTATGTTTGTAAGTACTACCTATTGCAGCCATATGGATTTGAAATTGGAGCCTCAGAAAGAGGAACTGTTCTAAAGGGATTGGATATGGGAGTTGAAGGAATGAAAGCTGGAGGCCAGGTACAACCATTCTAGCTGTAACGTTCTTAATCAAATTTTTCCTGCTTGATAATATGTTTTTCACATATAATGCACTGTTTACTAATAGCAAATATCATTTCCATAATTTCAAATCTGTAGCGCTTGCTTATTATACCTCCAGAGCTTGCATATGGAAATAAAGGAATCCAAGAGATTCCTCCAAATGCAACACTTGAGGTAAGGATATCCTTGCTGCTTTTGGTAGTTTTTCGTTTTTTCCCGAAACTTATGATCAAATATATTTTCTATTAGAGATCTGTATGTGTGGTCTTTTTAGAAGTTTGCGGTGACTGAAATTTTCCAGGCAAGCTTAAGTTCAAAGTCACATTTGTTTACATAATAGGCTGGCCATTTGTTCATGCAATTATTTGCCATTTGTGTCATTCATATTTGGCATAAAATTCTTATCCGATTGTATGTGATTATCGTTTTTAAAATTATTTTCTTTGAACTAAGATTGTGATATTTACAATGCAGTTTGATGTGGAGTTATTAAGTGTGAAGCAACTTCCTTATGGTTAGCAGATTTAGATGCGATGACTCCAATTTTACTGATATTTTGCATTGATGAAATCATGACAAGCATTTTAGCACATTTTACAGGAATGTCAATATTTCATAAACAAACCCGATTTTTTTTAATTAGTATTTCCTGCTTTTTCATTTTGTGCTAACTGTGCCCAGTAGCATTACGTTGTTATAGCTAACAAAGTTATTTTTAAATGTTTAATTACTATTTTTAACACAGATATAAGATTGTACTAATATGTTAAATGTATTGCTAACAATATTCGCTTAAAGGACGCAAATGCATCTTATGTTGAAGTGTAAAGAACCAAATTTAGATTTTCTCCCTGTAATGGTTGTTTTCACATCTAAAAATTGCATGATTGCGTCTTCATCCTTCACACAATAAGATACAACTTATGTGTATATATCAACCTTCCAATCTTCATGTCATAAGCTCAATCAAAAGTAGTACTTCAAGAAACAAAGAAATTTTGCAAAAGGAATTCATTGGCTTTATCTTGTCTAGTGAAAATTTCATTTCAATTTTATAACATTAAATATTCTTAAAATGTGAATTATGTTTTTATGTTTTACTAGCTTTGTTTGTAATAGGTTTACATGTTTGAGTTGTGTTTAAGCCATTGTTACATTATAGCTATGTTTTACCAAAATTTTGTATTGGTTACATGGCTTGAAGTACATAGAGTTATAGTTGATCCCATAATAACAATTATGTATTATCCTAGTGTTGGGTTTGATTTTGGTGGGAAATACCGAGTTATAAAGTTATAATTGCACTATATATATCTTAGGGTTAAATATGATATAAAAATAGTTTCAAGTTCCAAAACTTCCCATAGTTGATTGCCTAATTTTTTAAGATTAACGAAGTTAGATGGGTTTAAGTTGAATTTAGTTATTTGCTTTTTTTCTTTTTATAAAAACACTTGTTTACTTCTATCCATTGAGACTCTATCTCTATTGGACTAGTTTTAGAATTCTTTTTATAAATATATTTTAAAAAATTTATTCTTTTTATAGATATATTTTAAAAAAAATTATACCTTAGCATTACCTATTGGAATTGAACTTGTGATTGAGGTTGCCAAACCAAAAATTTTATAACCACAGTTTGTTGGGTAGTACCTTTGCAGGTCAGTAGGGTTCCTTAGGAAGGTTAGACTCTTTGCTGGTCCTAGATATCTTAGTTTGCTTTAGCTTCGTCAATCTATGGTAAGGTTTACCCTAAGTTGAAGCATAGGATTTTCAAATTATTAAAATTGAATATTAACTAAAATGCAAATAGACCTAACTCTTTGATAGTGTAAAGCAAGTTTTATTAATATATGTGAACAATGATCAAGGAATTCTTTGATATAACAATTTAACAATTTGAAATTTGAAGTTTCTATGAATGTGACACTTCAACCTAATTATCCTCAAACCCTCAACCAATATGTTGGATAAATATAATTAAAATACTAATAATGGACTATTAGTATTCAAGGAACCTTGGAAGTTAACATGTAAATTTAACATGTGAAGATGCAAATCAATCACTAAGAATGTATGGATCTTAAGTCAATTATAAAAGCTATTTAAATTCAAGACGAAATTTTGTTAAATTGGTAATTATAATATTGCTTACTGGTAGAGCACTATATTACCAAAGTAGGAAATCAAGGTACAAATTTGGCAGATGTAATTGTTTCCTTATTAAATAAAGTTTGGTTTTTGACATCTTGATATAAATACTCTACACAAATTATTATACATGTTGACTTTTTTATTGTATCTCTTGATAAATATGCATGTAGACTTTTTAGTTGTAGCTCTTGATACGTAGATTTTTGTTTGACAATGTTCAATGTTCTTTTATTTATGACTATATAGTTCTTAGAAAGTGGGAATGAACTCATAATTTGATGTGTTCAAAATTACGTATATATTTTATGTTTTCTTAACCTTTTAAAATCTTTAATACACAATTAGAAACATTAACAATGATGAAAATTACATTGACATTTTTTAAATAATTATTGATGATTTATTAAGATAGAGATTTTAAACCATAAAAGACATTATTTAATGATAGAAAAGGTTGTGTGTTTATTTTTCAAAAGTCATATAAAAATATTTTGTGATTGTGAAAATCTTTGTTGTAAGTGTTTTGTTTATATAACTAATGAAAGTTACAATTTGCAATCTAAAACATCATGATTTCTTACAATTGGGTGTGATGGTTCAAAGGGTTCTTTTTGTTGGGTACAATGTAGATGTATTTTCCCTTGATGTTTTCTATTATGTGGTGTTTTTCCTTATTTGTCTTTGTTTCCATGTTGAGTTAAAGTCATAAGTTACAAGTCATGAAGTCTATTTTTGGGTCCTTTGTTTCTTAGGGGTTATAAGTTGTGTTGTTTGTTTGTGTTCAAAACATAAGAAAGAGAGGAATGCTAAAAGAAGCAAAAGGGGATTAATAGGTCTTCATGTAAAGACATGCCACTTTGGACAAAGCTTTTCCCCTTAGAAAGGTATAAATAAAAGGGCATCCCTATAGCAACGGAAAAATTCAGTGCTTGAAGGTCAAAAATTCCCAAGTGAAACAATTTAACTCATGGATCTGCAAGCCTTAGAAAGGATTCGTGAATGCCTCAAATGGTTTTCTTGATTGCTTGAGGACTTGGAGGGTTTGTTATTAGGCAATAAAAAAAAGGTGCAAATAGATGTCTTAATTTCAAAATATGGTGCAAAAAATGAGAACATAGAAATAGATAAAATATAGCAAATAAGTTGAAACTGCAAACTTGTTATTAATTATTGTGAAAACAAATGTTGAGAGCAAAGGTTTAGAAGATATAGATTATAGACCATGGAAATCTAAGAAATACAAAATATCTTTGAATTTTGTTGTAGATTGTAGGATGTGCTCTACTACAATATCTGCACGAATATGCTCTTGAATTTTGCTTGTTTTGGCTTCTTCTTTATTCTAATAATTTGCACTAGGTGGGAAAGTGCTTGTGGACTTTTTGTTTTGCTTTGATCTAAAAGTCTCTAGTTTGACCAAATGCAAAATGATTCAAAAGTCCTTACAATGAAGCAAATTTTTGTTTAAACAAGCTATGGAGGTTTTGATTTGTTACTGGTTAATTCTACCATGATTGTTAAATTTTTAACAAATTTTGCTGTGTTCAGAACTCTTCTTTGTAGCATGTGGATAATTTCAGCTAATTTTCTATCCCACATGTTGCTCCCACGTTGAACAGTGTGTTGGACTGGGATGCCCAACGTGTGAGATTAATGTCCAAATCTCACATGCTGCATACTGTGTGGAATTGCAATGCTCAACGTGTGATGAAAATATCAAAATTTGTAGCTTATGAAGTATTTTTAACCTTCACAAGCTGTAATACATGGGATTTGTAACTTGTGGAGCATTTTTTGGCTTCCACAAGCTGGGATATTAGGTATTTATATCTTTTGGAGCATTTTAAACCCCCACAAGCTAGAGTACATGGGATTTGCAACATGTGGGTTGCACCTCAATTTTTACGTTAAAAATTGCCTTAAATTTCATCAATACAAGGCCATAATGCAAGATTTTTAGGAAAAACAAGGCAATTGTATCTGCTTTTATAATTTCACCAAATTACAAGAAGAATTTTGGCCATGGGCTTTTATACTGCAACATGAATTTTCCTTGATGTGTTTCATTGGTCCCTCTTTATTGATGTTTTGAGGATTAACTTGAGAGACATCAACAAAGAACGTGAAACATCATGGTAGGTTCATCACCAATGCTTCTCCTCCATGCTTGATTTTGTAGATGTTAAAGCATGCCCATAAGTGTCAATGATGGTGAAATAAGGTCACAAAGAGATGTCAAGAGTTTGGGATGAAACAATGGCTAGATTATTGAGGCTAGATCATATGTCACAACGAGATGTCGAGAGTTTAAGGGTGGCAAAAGAAGAACGAGAGCTATGTAAAAGGGAGAGTGTAGAGGAAATAACTAGGATTCAACTCTTCATGAAAAAGAGGTTCATATTTATGATCAGGAAAAAGATGTAGCTTTTGATGAGTTGATTTCACACAAAACCTTGCTAATACAAAAGTCTATCACTAAGATTGAAGCAAGGGTAGATAAGATGTGAGAGTTGATGAATGAAAAAGTTACAACCAACTTGAAAATAATAGAGGAGAAGGTAAAGCAAAAAGGATTAAGTGATCAAAACAAGAAGAGGAAAAAGAATAAAGAAATAGATAAGAACACTTATTGACGAAAAGGGAAAATAGTTGTAGTAGAAGAGGTTACAGACTTAGATGTAGAAGAGAATGATGGATATGATGTCTACCAATATGAATATCCAAAGGGCTATTGCCTAGTTATGTTACATCTTCAAGAATTTGGGGCATAGAAAAGAAAATGCTTAGGAGATTGCCTTATCCACAAGGCAATTATAAATAGTCCTACCACCAATGGTACTATCCTAGTGAGACTTCTTATCAACCTCAAAATTACTATTAACCACAATGGCAAAACCCACAGTCATGGGGGATGCCATCAACAAATTAGCAATACCCTTATCCCCAGCTGGACCCTTATGGATACTATGTTTAACAACCTATTTCTCCAAATGGTTTTACTTCCTCTACCTCAAATCACTACTATTACTCTCCTGAATATCATCAACCTGCAACATCTCTTATGGGATTATCATCTCATGTCTCTTATTATTTGTCACATCCTCAATACTCTCATACTTCTCTCCAACATATGTCACCACCAACAATGCAGATTGGCATCATAGTTTAAATAGAAGAATGCCACTTGTACTATGAATGTACAAGTGAATGATAATGTTAGTAGATCTTAGCAAAAGTCTCAGAAACGTTTTTTCTTTAGGATAGTTTCCACACATATGAATAAAACTAGTAGACCTACGAGCTCATTAGAACTAGCAGAAGGACAATCTAGTGCAACCCCCTTCCTCACAAAAACAATGTCTCTTAATCCTATGCAAAAGTTAACAACCATTACCACTTTGACAAAAAACATAAAAGATGACCCTATCACTGTGGAGAGACAGAAAATTTCATGCATTACTAATAATGATAAAGGGTGTAGTTATGGGCCGAAAGTTCAAATTTTTAACACAATCTCTATACCAACCCACAACAAAGTTAAGGAACAAGTGTGTGTGCAAAATCAAGTTTACACAGTAGTTACTAAAATCAAAAGACACCTAGTGGCTCGAAAATGAGAATACAAAATCGTTCAAAAGATGCATGAAAGCATCCAAACTACTTATTAGTTCTTGTTCTAAAAAATGAACCAAACAAAGAACTTAGAAAAGAACATCTTACACTTTGACTATACATGAAAAGAAGATGTTGAATAAGGAGACATAAAACTAAAATGGAAAATAAATAATGAAACATGTCTGGACCCCTTTAAAAGAAAACACCTTCTAGTCTAGCTAAAGATATGTCTTCAAATGATTGAAACATGATTATCGTCAATGTTAAATGTGCTACCAAGAGAAAAATTAAGTCATTAAAGATGATAAATGGAAAACTTATGGTGTATAAGCAAGAGAATGTGTGGTCCTTTTTCAAATGCTTACCCATGAGTTTAGTCATGGGGGAGATGCCCCATCTTGAATCAAGAACTAATAAGTGCTTTTTCACTTTTTTGTTTTACAATTTTTTATCATTTTCCTATTTCTTCAAAAAGTTTTACCAATTCTTAATATGTTTTTTGTTTCTTGCTATTTTTCTTTTCTTGAATCATTTCCTTTATATTTTATGAATATCTACTATGTTTTTGTTAATAATATTGCCAATCATTATGTAGAAGTCAACACCATGTGTTGGGTTTTTGTTCTATGCTATCAAGATGATTTGGTAAATAATTATGTAATGCAGTGAGACCACATCTTTTATTGCTTCAGTTTCTCTAAATAAAAGATCTTTATCATGAAAGTAATATGGTTCTTCTTACATGAAACTAAAATTAACTATTGATCATTGTGCCTTGAAGAAGGGGGAAAGACCAAGTATGAATGAAAAAGGGTGTGACCTCAAGGGGATTTGTTAGGTTTTCTTATTGGCTTCCTTCTTATGATCTATGACTCCTCATGGAAGGTACCATCACTCCTATTGTTGACCAATAAACAAGAAGAATGTCTTTGCATGGTGTGGTTTCCATGAAAAAGAAAGAAGAGAAAGAAAGAAAAAAAGAAAATAAAAAAAAATAAAAAGAGAAAAAGAAAAAGGAAAAAATAACAATGGGAATTCAAAGAACACTGCTTAGACATAATAATGGGCTACAAGCACTGGTTATAGGGTTAGAAAGACATGTTACCCATGCATGAAGACATCCCTCTAACTAAGGTCCTTCCTTTTTTCCTTCTTATTTCTTCTCTTTTTGAGGTGAGTTTTTTCTCTGTGGTTCTTGTGGACTCATGATGGTAGGTAGGAAGGAACATATAAATGTGAGGCCATTGTTAATGGTATGGACTTGGTTTGAAACTTGGATGGATAGGTATAATGGTCATTTTAATCACAATTAACACACGAACCTATTGCGGACATGGTTAAATAACTTACATCCCAATATTTACAATCCCTTCTTATTCCATTATTCACCTCACTGCTACATGCAATTATGGGCTTAATAATTTTGTATAGTATAGTGCATGATCCTAACCAAGGCAATTGTGTGTTGTTTATAACAAAGGCATGATCTACATTTAACTTCTAAGGTTTCCACAAACGTCTATAGAAGTGGTTATGCAAGGGCATTAGGGTAGGAGCTTGCTTTGGGGAGGACCCACTTGCATAACCTTTGTTGATCATGGCTTTGAACCAAACCTCGCATCTTCAAGAACATTATTAACAACTTCTCTGAATTTATGCATGATTTTCCGATCAACTTCTAATCAATTCGAGTTATCTTTAATGATTTTATATTGAAATTTCCTCTAAATTTAAAATTTCTTGGTCATCATTTGAAACAAACCTTTGGTTTTAATTGTTTTAAAACTTATGTGCTTCTAGAATTAAGCTCATTCATCGTAGGGGCCAAGGATGTAATTTTTGAAATTTTTTGAACATTATGGTAACTATTAGTAATAATAATCAAAATAACGTGAACAACTTGATGATTTTAGTTACCTCATAGCCTTGGGAAAAATACTTTGTCATCACCTTGTGCTTAAATGTTAACATTTTTTTTTTTTTGCATTTTAGGCTAACTAAGGGATCTAAATAGGGTTAATTATTAAGGAAATTTTACCAAAACTAATATTGATCCTTTGGTGATTGTAAGTCATGCTAAAAGAAAAGCCTATGGTTAAAGGTCTTTTGCAAGGCAAGGAAAAGAGGCTAAGAGAAGGATATGTCCATGGACAAATAGTAGCACATACAAGGATTAAAGTTCAAACATCATATGTTTGTTCGATCCATGGGATGATGAGAAGAAATTTTAGTCTATCCTTCAATAATGTTTTACATAAAAAGAGAAGTATCAACATAACAATCAATGTTGGAAAGACTACCACCGCTAGGGAAAATAAGAGAATTCATCTTCAATGGATTTTTTGAAGACCTTTGCAAATTTGTAAACTTTAATGTCTGTCTAGTTTTTTTTTTTTCATTTTCTAATACATCCACTAGAATAAAATTTTGTAATGTGGCACTCCAATTTTATAATGATAGCCAATCTAGTCTTGGTCATCTTACAATTTTTGTAATGAAACATCATCCATTTACATATAACTCAAAGAAGAGTTTTTAGTTAGTCATGGGGGTATGATGAGACATGATATGTTGGGCAAGTTCATCGATGCATCCTTATCAATGATGCCTTATTAATGCATCCTCGTTGACTTATCTTCGTCAGCACATCCTTGTCAATGCATCCCTGTCGACACAACTAAATGCATTAACGCATTCTCATGGATGCAATGCTTGTATTTGCCTATAAATATGTGATCACTTGTCATGTATTTGACACCATTTGGTCAATTGTGTAGCCAAACTCTTCAAGTTTTATTTCATAATCTTAGCAAACAGTTAGTGAGTGCCTGCAGTATGGATTTGAGTTAGTTGTATGACGTCTCATTCAAGTGGCATTGTACTTGGACACATTCCATGAAAAACAATAAGATTAATATTGATTCATATTGATTATAGCACTTTGACTTAGAATAGATTTATTTTTAATGCAATTTACTTTTGATGAACGTAGTTAACATTTACATTTCCATGCATGTTAATCAATTGGCAGAATGAGCATGACCAGGTTCAAGTATAAACATGTATTTGCTTGGTAATCCCAACAACGTTATTGCGTGGTTTACCTAGTAGCATAACACTTGGTAATCCCAGCAGTAGGTACGTGATTTTAGGACATGTACAGCAAGCTAGGGATGAACACTTGTCATCCTTAGGATAGTTTAGGATTTATTTTCTTGTTATTAATTAGTTTAAATAATTAATGTCTACATGATTATTTGGATAGTTTAAGGGCCACACAACATCAATAATCATATGCCTTACTTTGGACTAAATTATATGTGACAAAGCTACCACTAGTCCAAGTGAGAAGACAACGACTTGCGATCAATGTTTAATAATCTAGATACCACACTAGTTTCATCCATGGAATTCGATTGGATTGCACATAAATTCTTGTGATTCATATGGTTGGGTGTAGGGGGTCCAGCTGCTCATCTATTGGTTACTTGATCATGTGTTAGAGGAACCAATGCTCCACTCTTGCGCTTCTTTGGCCATTAGGCTTCTTCCTTTTATTTGTTTAGAGTTGTTGATTCAACTTTATGCTTCACTGGTCTCTTGGCTTTTCTTGGCAATTTGCTTCTCCATTTTTAAAGTGATGAAACCTTCATTGGATTTTATTGCCAAGGCTAACTTTTGTTTTTTTTCTCATTGAATGAGATATGTTACATTCAACGAACTTAATGGTAGAGTATATCAAAGGAGATGTCACACGACCATGGTGCATGAATGTCAAACATAGGTCTTCATTGTTATTAGGATAAGGGAGGCTACAACTTAGCTATGAGATTATGGCTCAAGAGAGGTAATGAAAATGATGTGAGGTAAGCACTCTTGGCACAATGGGACAAGCTACTGAAATCTTGTGCATTGAAGTCGCACAATAACTTACTATTGTGATGACGTCAAGTTTCATCATGCAACCACAATTCCAAAGAGGACATGAAAACGAGTTAAAGAATACATGTGTTTATAATGGGTCACTTAAGGCCACATGATATAACAAGTAGAATATAGGACACCATAGGTTACAATTGGTACCAACATGAGGAATTTGTATTTTTTTTCACAGATTCAGAAAAAGTTTACAGTGTGTTTGTTATGCCAAAAAAGAGAGAGATGAGAGGTCATGCTAGTTTTTTTGTTGTAGGCTACAAAGGTTATTGGTGTTAATCATTCGTTCATACCTATGAACAAAGACCCACAAGGGCTATAGGAAAATAGGTTAGTGTTAGATATAATAACATTTGAGTTAGGAATAGTTGACTGGGTTGGCCAATTCATTTCCATTAATGTCCACTAGTTTGAATGCCCCATTGCCATAAGCTTTGGTAACCAAGAAATGTCCCTTCCAATTACCTAAGAACTTGTTTGTGTGTTTGCGAACAACCTTAAGGACAAGGACTCTTTCCTTGACCTTTCATTTGTTCGGATCATGACAATCCTATTGTTTTTGCCTCTCTTGATATCACTCGATGTAAGCCAATATTTGTATTCTTTGTTCCTCCACTAAATTGAGGTCAATGATATGAAAATCCTTATTTTTCTCATCATTGATGAAGTCAGATAGAGCTACCTTCAAGGATGGTACTTGCAACTGAAGAGGTAGAAGAACTTCAGATTCATAAACAAGGCTATATGGGGTGGCACTAGTCATGATTCTAAAGGTTGTTCTATAGGCCTAAAGTGCATACATGAGTTGGTCATACCACTTGTTTCTACAATTATTTAGCATAATTTTAAGTAGGTTTATGATTACCTTGTTTCTTTCTTCAACTTATCCATTGACTTGTGGATAATATAGTGATAAAAAAGAATGCTTGGTGCTTAAATATCAATAGAAGGCTTGTGTTTCCTAGTTGTTGAACTGTGATTCATTGTCTGTAATAATTGTTAAGGGTATGCCAAAATGGGATACTATGTTGTCTCATATGAATTTATAGATTTGTTGGGATGTTGTTTTACTTAGAGGAAGAGCTTCAATTCATTGTGTAAAATATTTGATTGCAGTGATGATGAAGCTATGCTGTGCAAAAGACTTAGGCATTATAGGTTTAAAAATGTCAATTCCCAATCATTGAAATGATCACATGATCTGAGTAGTATGTAACTTAGTTTGTGGTACATATATTAAGTTTCTATGTCATTGATAGGTGTTACAAGTTTTAACCTTCTATAAGCAATTGCTTTCCATATAGGGCCAATAGTATTCTAATCATCTAATCTTTGTGGCCATGGCTCTAGGTCCTATATGTCCTCTTCATACACCTTTGTGGACTTGCTCAAGGACTATGCAAGCTTCTATTTTGCCCAATAACACTAACAATATTCCATCATAGGACCTTCGACATAATGTGTTATCGGCTATGATGACATATTATTTTGACCTCTTACATACATCTTCCTTTTAAGAAGCAGCTAGATTTTGTGGAGATTCACCATGCATAAAGTAAAACTTGATATTGTCATTCCATTCTTGTTGAGGGATACTGTCGATGGTGGCTATAGAGATGTCTTTAGTGTTTTGCATGATGGAAAGAGCATAGTTCTTCATCGAAGAAGGTAACTTGCTAAAAACATTTAGCATCACACTTAGGTCCAAGGTTGCAATGGCATTGGCTAAGGTATTCTTAGTTCAAGGTATGTGTTGAATGCCAACATCTGAAAATTGTAGCATGAGTTTCTTGGCTAGGTCACAATAAGGATGTAAATATTTGGCTTTACATGCATAGACCTTAGTTACTTAGTTAACCATGAGTTGTGAATTGCCTTTTATTATCAAATATTTGATCCTTTGGTTATGAGCCATCATCATTCCTCTGATTAACCCTTCATATTTTGCTAGGTTATTAGTACATGAAAATTGAGAATGATAGGTGAAAGGTTCGATCATACTAGAGGATGATATTATGATGGCAGCAACACTAGTTCCATGGGTAGCAGAAGCTCCCTCAAAATGCATGATGGCCTTGTAACCTTCGAGGTACCTCATTAACAATGTTGACATGTTCATTGGGAAACTTGGGATTGATGGTTACATTGTTCTCAACTGAGGAAATTGTAGGTTGTGTAGCTATAGCTTGATCCTTTCTTGAGGCTTGGAAGATATAATGTAGGTCAAACTTGGTTGTTTTGGCCTTCCACTAGGCTATGTAGATTCTCTCATATATATTAGTCGTTATGGCTTTTAGTACATTATCATTGCATATGATATTGACTAGGCTCCTAAAGAGGTAGTGTCTCCACTTCTTCAAGGAGAAGGTTAGGGCTAGGCAATATTTCTCAACTTCTGTGTATCAGGTCTCATAGGCTATCAACACATGGCTCAAATAGTAAACAAACAGCTTTACTTTATATCTCATTTTTGATAGAGTAGAGAGGCTATGGATGTGTTAGAGAATGCAAGGTAGATGTAAAATGATTTGTTCTTTTGTGGTGGATACATGGTGGATAGTTGGGCCAACTATTGCTTAATGTTTTCAAAGGCCTCTTGGCATTGGTCAGTCTACTCATAGTGAATTCCCTTCTTAAGAAAGTGTTGCATGGGTTGTAGCTTATTTGTAAGCCTTGAGATGAATCTATGAATAAATTACAATCGACCTTTTAGTCCCTATAGCTCCTTAAGGTTAGTAGGTAATGCCAAGTTGGTTATGGCCTTAACCTTATCAAGATCAACACATATCCTAGCTTTAAATGCTATGAAACCAAGCATCTACCAAGTTTTGATGCCAAAGATACACTTCTTAGGATTAAGTCTAAGTTTGTACTTTAGGCATTATTGGAGTACCAAATTAAGATCATGTGCATGATCATTGATTATCTTGGACTTGACTGCTAAGGTCATGGATTATTGAAAGGTCACACCTATGTTCTTTAGACCGAATGACATCATGGTATAACAAAAGGTTTCCTAAGGGGTCATGAAGATCATGTAAAGTTGATACTCTGGGTTGATCCTAACTTGGTTATATTTTGCGAACCTGTCCATGGAGGATAACAAGGCATGTACAGTTGTGGTATCGATAAGTTGATTGATGCTAGGAAATGGAAAATCATCTTTAATAGTTTTCTTGTTGAGGTCTTGGAAACCAATACAAATGTGAATGATTTTATTTTTATTGTGAAGTACCACTATGTTAGAAACCTAGTCAGCGTAATCAACAACTTGGATGAAACTACCTTAGTAATGCTTCATGTGCCTAGCATGGAAGAAGGGGGGCAAACCATTTCAACATCTATTAACACTCAAAATGACCTCAAATTACCTTGGAACAAAACTAGAATATGCAGAAGTTCTAGATCTAGACTCTAGTTGCTTGTCTAACCATGTTTCAGCTTATTTTTGCTTGGATTTTGGTTCTCCATGCTAAAACCTCTCTTTTCCACACTAGCCAACATGGAAATAATGGGGGAAGGCTTTAGGACCTTCTTTTTAGCCTTTATAGACCTTCGAGGAGCGCAATTTTGATGGATTTGACCCTGCACTACCTTGGGAAGGTCTCAAAACCTCAATTTTGGATCTTTGAACACTCGAAAATCTATTTTCCTTAGCCTCCATACTAAGGGCCCTTGTTTCCACATTGAGCCTAGCGTGGAAGCCTCAAAACACTAGATTTTTAGGTCTAAACAACCTAGAAACAACCCTGATTGATGCCTAAACTAACCTAATAATCTTATTGCCTAAAAACATGGCTTACTAAGGCCTAAAACTAGCAAAAATTAACCCATTTTTGACCTATATTAACCAAATTTTATCATATATAGCCTATTTTGCTTGATTTTTTACTTATCATGTAATGTTTTGGCTTAATTCTAGACTTATGTTGCCTTGTTGGCCTTCTATGGCCTCTATACAACCTTATATGTTCTTTATTTGTCTCATTACAACTCTATTTGTCTTTGTTTGGCCTTTAAATGGTATCCAATAGTGGGGTTTGTCCTTCTATGACCATTGTTTGACACCATATGACCATGGCCCACCAAGGCATTAAATTGGCATCATAGTCCACCAAGACTCTAAACTGGCATCATGGCCCTCTAAGGCCTAAAATTGGAAAAATTATGACCTTTATTAATCATTTTTAGCCTTATACTTCCCCTTGTTTGACCTTTATTTGATCTTTGTTCACCTCTATTACACTTTTCCGAATTGATCTTAACTCATTGATGACCTTGGATGGCCTTGATTACATTAGATTTGCATGTGTTTTATGACATTTTAACATTATTTATTCACTTTTACCCAAGTGCCACTTAATATGCTTTTGGTTGATATGTAGGATCAAAGTATGAATACCTGGGAGCAAATTAGTTTTCCTTTGTATCTACATGGGCCTCATGGTGATGTTAAATAGTGTATCGACCTTGATTGCCTAGATCTTAAGCTTGAGAGTCTTGTAGACCACATAGCCTTAATAGAAAAACCTCTAGAATGTTCTGAAAACCTAGTCAAAACCCTTGACTTAGAAGTGGTAGACATAATCGAAGATCCTCTAGTTGAGTTTCCTATCATAACACACAATGGTGAGGAGAAAACCCTTAAACTAAGTTCCTCACTAGAGCCTCAATGTGTCCAAGACATCACCACAATCTTACAAAACAACATTAAGACATTTTCCTGGTCATATGAAGATATGTTAGGCCTAGATCCACATCTAATCCAATAAAACATCATAAGGAACCCTAGAATTAGACTAGTTAAGAAAAAAGTACACAAGATTAGGCTTGATTTGGCCTTGGTAGTTTGTGACAAAATCTCAAATCTCTACTAAGCAAGTTTCATTAAGGTTGTCAATTACACAATGGGTGTCAAACATAGTGGTAGTCCATAGGGAAAATGGGAGTATCTATATTTGCATTAATTTTCAAGATATAAATAAAGCAACCATCAAGGATGACTTCCCTTTTCCTAGTATTGATTAACTTATCAATACTACAACTGGACATGCCTTATTAACCTTTATGGATGGATTCTTGGGATATAATCAAATTAGGATTAACCTAGAGCACCAAATTAGCATGACTTTTATGTCTCCATGGGGGATTTTTTATTATACCATGATGCCCTTTGGCCTTAAGAACGCTAGAGCAACATACCATAGAACCATGACCTATATCTTTAGTGATTACATGATAGGTTTGCTTAATGATTATGTAGATGACATAGCTGTGAAATCTAAAATAGCCAATGATCATGCTAATGACCTAGACCTTATGCTTAAACAATGCCTCAAATACAAGGTTAGGCTCAATCCTAAGAAGTGTGTCTTTAGTGTCAAGACTGGTAACAAGCTTAACTTTGTGGTCTTTGAAGTAGGGATATGCATAGATCCTAATAAGGTTAAGGTCATATCCAAATTGGCAGCACCTAAAAACCTTAAAGAGCTTTGGGAATTACAAGGTAGATTATAGTTTATTCATAGGTTTATCACTAGGCTTATGAATAAGTTATAGCCTATGCAACACTTGCTTAAAAAAGGGGTTCACTATGAGTAGATGGCTCAATGCCAAGAAGCCTTTGAAAACCTTAAGCAAGAGTTGACACAACTACTGATAGTCTATCCTCCACAAGAGGGTAAAACATTTTAATTTATCTCACCATCTTTGATACATCCATTGCCTCTCTACTTTGTTAGAAATGTGATGATGGGGCAGAAATGCCTATATACTACCTTAGCCACACGTTAGTTGCCCACAAGACCTAATACATTGAGGTGGAGAAGTATTGTCTAGCGCTAGTCTTCTCTATGAAGAAATGGAGACACTACTTCTTCAAAATCCAAGTCAACATAATTTGCAAGGATAACATACTCAAAGCCATAATGATCAACATCTATCAAAGTAGCTATATAGCTCGATGGAAAACCATAACTATAGAATCTAACCTCCGTTACATATCTCAGTCCTCAACAAAAGGTCAAGCTATAGCCATACAACTCACAGTTTCACCTATTGATGACCAACAAGCCATAGATCCTAAGTTCCCTAATGAACACATTAACACAATTAGCCAAGTGCCCAAGGATTATGAGGTAGTCATGAACTTCGACGGAGCTTCAACTTGCCCATGGAGCTAGTGCTGCTACCATCGTAACATTCCAATTTGGTGAGATCCAATCCTTTGCCTATCATTTTGGATTTCGATGTACCAACAACATAGCATAATATGAGGGTTTGAGCAAAAGGGATAATGGTAGCTTGTGACCTAGGAATTAGACGTATAGCCATCAAAGATGACTGAAAACTCATGGTTAATCAAGTAACCAAAGTCTATGCATGCAAAGCTAAGCACTTACAACCTTACTGTGATCTAGGAAAGTAGTTATTACAACAATTCATAGATGTTGATATCCAACACATACCTTAAAATGAAAACACCATAGCTAATGCAATTGCAACACTAGCCCTTAGTGTGATGCAAAATGTGTTTAGCAAGTTTCCCATCTTAATTATAGACTACACTACTCCCATCACACAGAACACTAAGGATACATTTGTGGCCATCATTCATACTACTTCTCCCAAGGAGTGGTATGACAATATGAAATTTTATCTTATGCATGATGAATCCTCATAAGGCCTGACTACTGCTCAAAAGGATGCTATACATAAGTAATAAAAGTAGTATGGCATCATGGGTGATAACACATTATGTTGACGATCCTATGATGGCATGCTTCTAAAGTGCTTAGGTAAAATCAAAGCCAGAATAGTCCTAGAGGAGTTTCATGAGGGAGTTTGTGGAGGACATATAGGACCTAGAGACATGGCTGCTAAGGTTAGATAGTTAGACTACTATTGGCCCCATATGAAAAATGATTGCTTGCAAAAGGTCAAGCGATGTGACACATGCCAACGATATAGCAACCTAATACATGTATCACCAATTGAGTTACATACAACCTAGATAACATGGCCATTTCAATGATGGGGGTTGGATATCATTGGACCCATAATGTCTTAGTCTTTTACAAGACATAGCTTCATCATCACTACAACCAAATACTTTACCAAGTGGGTTGAGGGTATTCCCCTAAGGAAGACCACGTTTAAACAAGTTTGCAAGTTTATCCTAGACAACATTGTAGCTCATTTTGGCATACCCATAACCATAGTTATGAACAATGGACCTCAATTAAGCAGCCAAGAAACCAAAGTTTTTTGTCACAATGTAGGCATTAGCAATTCTTTCTTGTCATCTTACTACTTTCAAGCTAGTGGATAAGCAAAAGCAAGCAACATGGCCATCATCAACTTGCTCAAAAAGATGCTTAATAATAGCTAGAGGAAGTGGCATGAGCAGCTTGTCCATGTACTATGGACATACAGAACAACCTATTGCACAACAGCCAGCATGATCCCTTATAGCCTTGTTTATGGGTTTGAAGCTATTTTACCTCTTGAATTGTAGGTTCCATCACTTTGAGTAGCCTTAACTGACTTCATCAATGATGAACAAAGCAAGGAGTTGTGGACAATAGCACTGGATTCAATGGAGGAGCAGTGTATGCAAGAACTTGCTCACATCAAGCACTATCAAGAGAGGTAGAAGTGACAACACCAACATAACTTGACCACGAGCAAGATCAATGGGGACCCAATTCTTAAGGCTATTTGTGAGCATGCAAACAAATTCGTAGCCAGCTAGGAAGGGTCCTTTCTTATCACTAAAGCCTACGGGAATGAAGGATTCAAAATAGTCAACATGGATGGGAATGAGTTGGCCAATCCAGTCAATCATTCCTATCTAAAGCCATACTACATGTAGCTGATAGATCATCACCAACAAAGCATTTTTTCAATGGCCTGCTATGACCTTAAACTAGCAACATGATCTACCAAGGCCTTAAATTGATACCATGGCCTACCATGGCCTTAAACTGGCAACATTGGTAACCTGGATAGCTTGATTCTCATGTGGCCTGTATGCATTGTAGCATTATAATATGCAGTGATGTTTTGTATTATTTGTTGGTGCCCCTTGGGTTAATCCTCTAGGCACCAACAAAGAGGGGCCATTGAAACACCCCAAATTTTTATGTGTTATAATCAATCTTCATCATGTAGCTTTCAGCCCATGAAACCCAAGGCAAAATTTCATTGTAAATGTAAAAATTATAACCCATAATGAGCAATTTCACATACTTTATACTTTTGGGGCTAAAAGATGCCTCATAAGTGGTCAAACCCTCATTTCCTAAGTAAAAAAAGTCACATAGTATATATATTTTAGCTTGGGAGGGTCAAAAATGCTTTTGGAATGCCAAAGGGTAATTTGATGGGTTTTATGGGGGGTATGCATTTTTATACATTGGAAACACATGTAGGGGGTAGATCTTACCTGCCCCTAGCATGGAAGGGTGAGGGGCTTGAAAACTCCCCCCCTCCCCCCCTCCNACTTCAACATTGACCAGCCACTTCAACAAGCATGGGGAAGAGCTCAATATGGAAGGTGTGCCTTGATTACTATTTATAGTAAATAGAATGGCCATGGGGGAGCACTTACTATGTATACTAACCTCCCAAATTTAGGCACCCATCTCATCTAAATTTATAGCTAATTTGCAACAAATTTGCAACCATTCTTCAACCAAATTTGTAGCCAATTTGCAGCCCCATTCAAGGCCCAAAGATTCTATAAAAGCCAACCTCAAACACCATTGAGGGATTCCATGTTTTTGACAAAGTTTAGCAACTTTTGGCATATAAGCATTTTGGGTTCAGCAATTTTCAACAATTTCAACAATTTTTGACAAGAAAATTCTGACCAAAGTTTAGCCATTTTTTTACAATTTCACACTTGGGACATTTTTAATCACTCAAGAGCTCTTGCAAGTTCCCATACTTGCATTCTCTTGAATCCCAACATGGAAGTAGTGAGGCCTTGAGATTTGGTGGATTTTGGGTGTTAACATTGTACTTCCAAGATTCCAAACCCAGCGTGGAGCAACTTGGCATCCAAATATTCCACCTTTCTTACCCCTAGAAGTGACCTAATTGGTAGAACCAAGGTTGTTGCAACAACAGAAGGTTCGATAACATCAAGAGTGGCTTAGCACCTAGATCGTGGAGTAGATCACCTCGGCTTCAACAGGCTTTGAACTCTTGCATAAGTGAACCTCCTTTTTGCTCATCTAGGCACCATTTGTATACATTTCTCTAACTTATTCTTTATTCGTTTTTCAATAAATTTTTAATTTTTGAGTTTTGTGTTCAAAAATAAATTTATTATTTATGCATTATTTGGATCTATTCATATTTCCACGTTTTGCATCTCATAAGTCCATGGTTGATTTGTTGAACTGGCTAGGGCACCTTGAATCCCATTTTTATCATGGAGGCCCTAAGGATTCAAGGTTGGGGAACTACTTACACTGGGGATCCTTGGTTTTCAT
This sequence comes from Gnetum montanum, assembly GCA_015680685.1. NCBI lineage: Eukaryota > Viridiplantae > Streptophyta > Gnetopsida > Gnetales > Gnetaceae > Gnetum > Gnetum montanum. Next base: position 34,858 of record MNCI01015405.1, read on the forward strand.
TCCAACAATTGAGGTCTTTGGTCATAACACCTTGATTCTACAAGTCTGGCTAATTTTCAATATTTTTGAAGGTTGTTCAAGGGTAATTAAGACCTTTCCCCTTATTTCCACATTGATCAAGTTACTCTAGTGTGGAAGATTGGGAGGAATGGATTTTGAAGGTTAAAATGTGGTTGAACGAGAAAAATCCCAAGGCTATGAGGTCCTAGGCTTCTCCGATGTAGATCTTTAGCTTCTAGGAATGTCATCTTGCCACCAAAAGTGGAAAAGTAGCTTTCTTCCTTTGTTTCCACACTACCTAGTGTGGAAGAAGCCTCCTCCATCATGGTAGCTAGTATCAATTGCTGACATCCAATGTCAAAATTTGATTATTTCAAGGGTTATTAGGAAATTTTTGGGCTTCCCCCTTTTTCCACATTGGGGTTTCCATGCTCAACATCAAAGATTGAGGGGAAGGATTTTTAGGCTATTTTCAATAGATTTTGACCATGCATGAGTGTCTACAAGGCTACTGGCATTGGCTATTAATGTCTAATGTCAAAATCTGGTCATTTTGAAGGCTATGAGAGAGTTTTCAGGCTTTCCCCTTTCATCCATGCTGATAGCAGGAAGCTCAATGTGGATAGGATCTCCCTCAGTGTGGAGAATCAAAAGGAGGTAGTTTTGGTCATTTTAGGTAACTTCCAAAAGTTTGGTGGCTTTCGGAAGGATTGGATTGCTCCTGAAAGTCAAACTGCGTGTAAACTTTAATAGTTTTGGCATCCCCCCTTTCATCCACACTAAGACTAGGATGTTTAGCATGAAAGAGGGTCCCCTCAACTAAGAAAGTTAAATCTAGGCTAGATTGACAGCCAATCGACCATGCATGTTAATCTCCAAGGTTGCCAGTGTCAACGGTTAATAATGGGTGTCCAGATCTAGTAATTTGGAGGCTCCTAAGTGTCTCATGCAGTTTCCCCCCTTTCTTCCACATTGGTCATGAAGGCCCCAACATAGATGAGAGGGGGATGGTAATTTTGTGCCATAATTGACCATTTTTTAGGTCTTTCAGAAGCTCTAGAGGATTATGGTAGGGTCTAAGGGTCACTAGGATTTGAAAAATGGCTACTAGGAAGTTAATTTGGATTGCTTTTGGTCTTCCCCCATCCATCCACATTAGGAATGAAATGCTTAGTGTGGATGAAGACTCCCCTAGTGTGAAAACACCAAATATCAAGCTTTCAACAAGTTTTGACAATTTCGACTAGGTTTGGTGAGATTCTAGGGCTACCAAAGATGCTTGGAAGGGTTCTTGGTCATGTGGGGTTCACTTAAGTGTCAAAATTTGGCTAGATGGATGTTGGTAGGTAAGAATGATGTTACCCCCCTTTGTTCCATGCTAGATAATGTTGCCCCAATGTGGAAACCCAATTTTTTCCATTTTGGTAGTGTTTCACCCCTTTTTTGGAGCCTAGAATAGGAAAAAGGTAGATTTTTACTATTAACAAAGGAATGATGTTTATGTTTTTGTGGTTTTTGGCTATGGGAGACATGTATCCACACTAGGCATGGCGTCTCTAGCATGGATGCATGGGAGTTAAGGTTGCAACATGGTTCTAAGTGTCAAAATTGAAAAAAAAAAGCTTATAGAGAGAAGTTGTAGGGTGGTGCCCATAATCCAAGAATTTAAAATTTTGAAAAGTGAAGTTGTTTCCCATCCAAACTTAGTGTTGAACAGACTTTTCCCCCTTTGCACTTCAGTGCACTTGAAGTTATGGTGCGCTAAATGAGTAGCTAAAGTTTAGAGGTGAATGTTTAGGTTTATATGCAGTTTATATAGTAAGATTTTGCAGGTTTTCAATCATATTTTTCATTCTTGAAAACTGTGCATTAGAGAAGAGCTCTGGCAAAGATTTTTATGATAGAAGCATCAATCTTCAGTGTGGAACCCTCCCATCCTTCTTGCACATAACATTAAACTCCTATTTCTTCCTAAATTTTCAACCTTTCCAAATGTTGAGCCTACCATGGCACCTAAGCAACATGGAGGAAAGAGTCGAAACCTAAGGATTCAGAAGATGGAAGAGCATGCCAAGGAGTTGTTAGAGGTTCCTAGGCCTATCTCCATCCAACCTCGTCCATCACTACTCCAAGGTAGGGAGTTCTACCTATTTTTGTTTTTGTTTTTAGCTGTTTTCTATGGTTTTCTTGTATTTTTCTTACCACATGTCAGGTCATTTTTCTCAAATCTATGCTGACAAAGGGGGTAAATCAAAATTCTAAAGAAATACCACCTCTTATTTTGGCTTTTTCCACATGGATCCATGGTTATTTCATTGTTTTTTTCCTTAATAGACTTGATTTTCAAAATTCATCTTCTTATTTTAATGATTTTTTAACAAAATTTGTGAGTATGGCCATTTTTTCAAATCCAGGCCAAAGTATTCATCAAAATTAAATTTCAGAAAAATCCTACCACATTATTTTGGTGTGTTTTCTAATGGGTATCAATGCTTTTGGTTGTTTTGACTATGTTTTTATGGCTACATTAAGTTGGACTTTAGGAATTTTAGCTTTTTACATGAAAAAGCAAGGAATGTTGTGTATTTTTTCTTTGAAAAATGGCTACATATTTTTGAATTCTAATATCATGAGTTTTTAACCTATGTTTGATCTTTCTGATAGCTATTATCTCATTCAATATGGATTTATAATGATGGAATTATGGTCATTTTCCTAAGGTCATGCCATTAGGTTTTTGATGTCATTTTAAAAATTTCATGTAAGTTCATGAATTTTTTCTAGGAAAATGGCAAGGGATTTGGCTTTTTTTTGTTATCATTAGGTGGGACTTGGCTTCATCTTTACAAAGGAGGTGGAATCTCTCCGATTATACTTAAAATGAATTTTTTACAAATTTTTCATTAAGCCTATGTCAAAAGAAGGTTTGTGCGATTTCCAGAATTTTGTCTAAATTGATGAAATTTCTTTGAATAAATGACAATGGTTGTGAATTTTTTCTAAGTATGGGTGCATAGAGCTTGATTTAGTCTTTCAAATGGTGGTGGAATCACTCTATTTTGAACTCAAACAAATTTTTGGTGAATTTTTTACCAACCTTGCATGAAAGGAGGTTAATGTTGACAACTACGATTTTGGCTAATATTTTCTACAACTCATGTCAAACTCTATTGTGCATGTATGGTTGTAATGGTTATGGTTGCAATGCTTGTGATTTTAGGATACCTTCCATGGTGGAATCACTGAAATCAAAGCTTGAATGAATTTTTAATGAATTTTTTTGTTATGGCTATGTAAATAAGGCAGAATTTTGGATGGATGTGATTGATATGTTTAGTTTTTCCTTTAAAAGTTATGTTTTAAACATGTTTTTAAAGAAAAATAAAGGCTTTACTATTTTTAGAAGGCTTATAACTGCATGCTTTTTTAAATTTTGATGTTATTTTAAATTTGTGCATGTTTTTCTAGATTTATTCATAGTTTAGACTAAGGCTTAGTCTTGGCTATAAATTTTTAGCTATAATATTTTGGTTATGAAGTAAGGGGCTATAAAAGATGGTAATAATGCTTTTATGAAATTTCTTAAGCCAACTTGGATAAACACCTTAGAGCTTTTTATAGAGGCTAATCTCACCTTTGACTATGAGTTTCTTTCAAATTTGCTAAGTAATTCCAATAGGTCATAATGCAAGGTTGTAATAATGTTTTCTTGCAGAATTCCTTAAGCTAATTTAGATAAACACCTTAGAGCTTTCTACAGAGGCTAATTTCACCTTTGACTAGATTTTTTTCCAAATTTGCTAAGTATTTTCAATTGGTCATAATGTTTTTTGCTTAGTTTTTTGCAAGGTTTTGGCTATGGGTTACTAATTGGCTATATGTTATTACATTTTAGGCCTTAGGAGACATCGGTGGCCCTAGCAATGAGGGTGGGAATGACCCCACTTCCTTCTCCGGATGCCACTAAACAACCTTCATCAGCTCAACTTGTTGGCTATTTGTCTTTTATTCTCATGTTGATGACTATGATTGGCCAAGACTGTTATAAATGATTATTATTTTTTGACATTTTTGCCACACAATGTGGCCATGGCTATGTATGTTGTGGACATTCTAACTTTAAATTTAAATTTTGGTTTTATTTTTGGTTATATATATATGTTGTTCATTGTAATGTTATAAATCTCTATGTTGACGATCTTGGTCATAAATGGCTAATCAATGCGATAAAAGGCTAAACAAAAAGAAATATAATAAAAGAGATGTTTGCTAATTTTAGGTAGTCGTGGACACAAGTTATATTATGTTGTCAATTTAAGGACATAGTAGGTCATATCACCAACTTAAAGTCTTAGCAGATTACGATGCTAGTTTAGAGTCTTAGCAGGCTGTGATTTTGCTAGTTTAAGATCATAGCGGGCCATGTTGTGTGATTATCTTTGCTAGTTTAAGGCCATGGCGGGCCATGATGCCAGTTTAAGATCTTAGCAGACCATTGTTTTGATGATTATATGTTTCAAGGTCTTTTCGATGGTTATAACATGAGCAAGGATACAATAAATAAGTAAAAATGCAAAGTAAAAACTTAGGCTACATGCATAGAGAGTAAAAAAAAGGACATAGAAAATGTATAACAAACATGGTTATCAGTGCATCTGGTTATAAGGACATACGATGGAGAAGGTTAAGGTGAACCTCGTGCAGATTCTTCTTGATCTTTGTAAGATTAGGGAATGAGTAAGGCCTATTTTGCATAAGATTGTATTCACCATCCCCTTTACTTATAATGTTAAAAGGGATTTCATCCCATAATGCATCCTATTTCTTATCGTGGTCATTATTGAGTTGTTGCTCTCTTTTGGGTTGTTGGATTTTATACTTGCGAGCTTCTTCTTGAAGCTTGACTTCAAACCCCTACTCTATGTTTATGTTGTTGATAGTCAAGGAAACTGCATTGTCATCATGAATGATGATTTCATCTCCCTCGTAAGTGATGAACCGCGATATCGAGGCCGTGATATTGCATCCACGATATTGGGTCTGCAATATTGGAGCCTACCATGCGATGTTGGATATCCGATATCGGGACCTACCTCCTTGCCTATAAATAAGAGGCAGGCACACTTGGTTTTGCATTAGATAGTTAGTCCCTTACCCAAACTCTTGCCTTTTCTCCCTCCCAGAGTTAGAATTATTTCTGTGTGCCTGCAATAGGAGTCATAAGTGAATGAATCTTTATTCGAGCATTGTGTACCTGAGCACACCTTGTGTATAGCAATAAAGACGAACTTTATGATAAACCTTGCAACATCCAAAGTAGATTAATTAGTGTTAATTGATGTTATTAAATGCTTTCTTAGTTAATTAATGATTCTCTCTCATCCTACAACTCTCCTAAGTAAGCACACATAGTACGATCACTTCAAGCATGCGTGTAACACTTGGTAACCCAGTAACGATTAGCATTTGGTAATCCCAGTACTGTTGCACTGGTTCAGGATGTGTACAACAAGTGAGAACAGATACTGGTGGTAGGATTAATTAAAACCTAGTTAATTAGTAGTTAAGTTAAATTAGTCACTTAGTTATCTCTCTCTCCTCCCTTATTAGCAGCAGGACATAAAAACATAAAAGCTATAAAAATCATATGCCTCAAGCTTACTTAATCATATAATCATGACATACAAGTAAGTTTGGAAAGACAACGATTAACCAACCCATCCTTGTTCCACAAGGGCACATAAGCACTTAGTCCTTGGAATTCAACCAGATCATGTGTAAAATGCTCGTATTCATATGGCTGGGCGTAGGGGTATCTTGTCACTCATCATTAGCACCATTGCCGGGGACTTAGTTGTTTGTGTGCTAATTAGAACTTAGGAAATCATTCACATCATTGGAATAAACCCTTAGGGTTGGTTAAAGAAAAATAATAAACAAGAATACATTGCACACTAAATAGACAAGTATGTTTCCTTCTTTGTATGAAAGTGCTTCACCACCTAGGTCTGAAACAAGAAACAATTGACGGTGTAATACACATGACGTTGATCCTCCAGTTCCTAAACAGTTTCGAGTGGTATATATTCATCCCGATGAGTATATACCAAACTTCACCTTTATCCTCCATCAAGATGAACAACTACATTGGAGAGACTTAGAAGGTAACATAGTGTTCCCTCCCGATCATTTAGTCCCAAGCATGCTTCTTTGTGCTCTCACACGAATTGGTATGATGCACTTACACGTAGAATACGTTGTGCAAGACCATGACTCGAGAGAATACCATTCCATAGAGGTACAACATCAAAGGGACTTTCAATTAAAGAGACATCATAAGTCTTTGAAGGGTAAGTGGTCCCAGGATGTCCCACATGTCTTGAGCGAAAATGAGGGTGGTGAACCTACCTCAGGCAGTCGCCCACACAACGATGTTCCTCCCCTTGACTTTGGCCAAAGGGGTTGTGTATTAGAATCTTCATTTCACTATTCATAACCTAGATTCTAATACCCATGGGCACAAAGAATCCAAAAAAAAAACACAAACACATGATAAGGACAGACATTTTGATCGCAATCGAGATCAAGGCTGTGACTACTGAAGAGAAGGTAGTAGACACCATCATTGTGATGGTTCCCCTTCTTCTTCACCTTCATAATCTCCTTCACCCTCTCCTTTAGTATCCATATGCAATCATAAAGAAAAAGACCATGGGGATAAAGGTAGGCAAAGTAGAAGTCATAAGCAAAATAGCCAGGAAAGGGGACAAGAGCACTCTAGAGAATCACAACATAGAATAAGGGAGAGTAGGGAACAACATAGGCATCATAGACACCATGGACGAGATGATCAGAATGAACCCCTACTCGCTACTCAAAGTATGTTAAACATAACTGAGGTTGTTAGAATTCCAATAAGGCACCAAAAAGATAGTAGGATCAAGAGATTAGATATGAACAATATCCCACGATTTGAAGGGGGATACAACACTGATCCTCAGAATCACTTACAAGCATCACATGATGCATGTGCCTTACAAAACATAGAGAATAAATGGCAAAAACTTAATTTGTTCTCGTAGATACTAGTTAAAGAAGCGGAAAGTTGGTATCAGTCCTTAGAACCGAAATCCATTCGTAGGTGGAGTACCATGTTAGAATTGTTCAATGATAAGTACCAAACGTACTCCTGAGTGTCCAACCTGTGAAAGAAAATCCAATGCTGGAAACAAGGAGGACATAAACCCTTTGATGCTACCATGAGCCAATACTATGCACTATTACATTATTGCCCTGGCCATGGTTATTCGCAAAGGGATCAACTGTGCCATCTCATAGATGGCCTTAGGCATGAAATAAGAAGAACCCTTGGGACTTATGCCCAAGGAAGATTATCTAAGCTTAGGTCCCATAAAATTCAAAGACTATTGGAGCAAGTTGCCAAGGAAGAAGGTGAGCTAAGAAAGAGAGAAAGTGTGGAAGAGTATAACTGAGATCCTTCAATCCAGAAGAGGGGAGTAAGCTTTTGTGAGGATAAAGAAGAGACACCACTTGAAGAGATGATAAATAGGAAAACTTTGCCTATCCAAAAGTTGACATTAGAAGTATCAGCAAAGGTAGAATAAATGTGGAATTCCCTAGACAATAGATTTCAAACTGTTCTTAAAATAGTAGAGGAGTCTAGAGAGTAAGGTAGTGATCATGAAAAAATAAAAAAAAAGAGAAGATGAACATGCACGTAGCAAGGGTAAGGGCAAAGTTTCCATCATTGAAGAAGTTGTGGATTTAGATACAGATAATGATAGTGGATGCGAGATATGCCAATATGACCATCCTAAGGGTTGTTGCCCTGTAATCTCACATCTGCAGGAGTCTAGGGTGTATGCACTCAACCCATGATTGAACAAACGGCAAAAACCCTGAATGTTACCTTATCCTCAAGGTAACCCAAGACAGTTCCACCAACCCTTAACATATTATCCCAGTGGAACTCCACCACAATCGATTGAGAAATATCAATAGTGGCAATACCAACAATCATGGGGAATGCCACCACCAAGGAAACAATATCCTTACTAGCAACCTGACCTGTATGGATATTACGTGTAGTAGCCAGTCTCTCCACGTGACTCTACTGGTCACGTTACTCCTCAACCTCACTACCAAGCTCATGAGTATTATAGAACTCCTTCTCCTAGGGGCGATGTTCCACAAACATACCATCCTTCTCATCTGGTTGCATCTCTTCCACCAATAGCTCCATTACCACATGCTCCAGATATGTAGGGTGAAATCCCTACCCAGCTGCAGCAACGTAACGCCACAAGGGCTGTTAACTCTCAAACTACTATTGGTTCCAACAACCACATGAAGAAAATACCTTTGTTTAGAACCAATAGTCCAACCAAGCCCTTGCAATCACAAGTGGCTGATTCCTTAGACGCCTCAGTATCAATCAAAACTTCAGAGCCTCCTTCAACCCAACGACTGCACTCAACGCATATGATCATGCTAACATATGCCATCACCGATTGGATCAAAGGTGGCCATCTTATCAAGAAATTCTCTGATCTTGAAAGTCCTTTGATATACTTACAAATCATTGGAAATGAACTGTGAAAGGCTCTTTTGGATTCAGGTTCTAGTGTCAACTTGATTTCTCAAGCAATGTACAAGGCCTGGAACCTGCCTCCATTGAAAAAGTGCAACATTTGTCTAGAGTTGGCTGACCAGTCCATCACTGTCCCATTGGGACTAGTGGAGGACATTGTTACTACTATTTGTGGGTGGTCGTACCCAGCTGACTTCCTAGTGATTCAGATGAACAACGGTAAGTGGGACTTCCCAACCATAATGGAAAGGACATGGCTAAGCACAGTTGATCCAAACCTAGGAATCCGCAATCTTTCCCTAGAACTATCAAAGGAAAACACATTCAGAAAGATCAAGAAGAAGAAAGTTCCATGCATTGCATACAGTGACACAAGGTGTAATTTCTTGTAGAGGTCATGGGTTGTGCAAAGTTTAACATTTCCTACATGCAATCAGTGTGCACAAGTGATCAACATACAAAGATGCCTGTATGTAGCAGCCACATGATAGGAAGGCACCAAATGGTTGATAGCTGATCAAGAAAGTAGTTCAATCATATGCATGGAACCAACTAAGGGTTTGAATTGCACTTACATCGATAGCATAGACACATTAGAGCAAGTCCACCGCCAACTTCCAAGCCTTGACCTCAAAAATATCAACCGGGGGAAGTTGGAAATCCCTGAGAAATTTAAGCAGGAGCCCCTCAAGCTGAAACCATTGTCCACCAGTATGGAATACACGTTCCTTAAAAATGGAAAACTAGTAATTATTAACGCTAAGCTTGCTTTGCAACAAAAAGAGAGACTGCTGAAGGTAATAAATGAATGGTCAAAAGCCTTCACTTGGTCATATCCTGAATTAATTGGAATAGATCCTAGGATATGCCAACATAGGATTTACACCGACCCCTCCATGAAGCCTCAAAGACAACCGCAGAGGCGATTGAACCCAAAGCTAAAGCAAGTAGTTAAGGAAGAAATCAAATAGCTTCTCAAGGTTGGGTTCATATACCCTATTGTTGATAGCGAATGGGTTAGCCCCTTAGTTATTGTGCCTAAAAAGGGAGGCACATGGAGGGTGTGCATAGATTTCAGGCTACTGAATATGGCAACATTCAAAGATCACTTTCCGTTACCATTTGTTGACCAAGTCTTAGACACCATGGTAGGGCATCACTATTACAGTTTTCTAGATGGATATAGCGGATATAACCAAATACAAATAGCCCCAAAAGACCAAGCCAAAACTACATTCACCAGTCCTTGGGGAACATTTTCATACAAACAAATGCCGTTTAGCTTGTGCAATGCCCTTGCAACATTTCAATAATTAGTTCTAAGCATATTCCAAGAGCAGATAGGGAATGGTGTGGAGGTCTTTATGGATGACTTCTCCACTTATGGAGCAAAATTTGATCAAGCCTTGAACTGGTTAGACCAAGTGTTAAAAAGATGTGTAGAAACCAATTTGAGGCTCAACTGGCAGAAAAGCCATTTGATGGTCCAAGAAGATGTAGTACTAGGGCACAAAATCTCACACACAGGGATAGAGGTAGACCCCAATAAAATCTTGGCCTACATTGTTTCAGGACACCCATCAATTTTTCCAATATTGTGAGCACTGTCAACATGATGGGGAAATGAATACTAGAATGGAGGGTTTGCAACAATGGATCCAACCATTAGAACCATTCGACATTTGGGGAATTAATTTTATGGGACCAATTACACCAATGTCCAATGGAAAAGCTGATATTGTTGTTGCTGTTGATTACCTAACAAAATGGGCCAAAGCAACTACTGTTAAGGATTATACATCATCTATAGCTGCATGATTTGTTCAACAAAAAATCATAAATAGGTTTGGTATGCCATGTGAACTTATTTCAAACAATGGTACACACTTCACAGGTGCAAATTTTTGGAAATTAATGCAATGCTTAAGGTTCAAACACAAATTGACTATACCATACCACCCTCAAGTGAACAGTCAAGTAGAGTTCACCAATAGAAAGATTACGAAAATATTGACAAGAACTATTAGCAAGTATAGGCGAGACTGGAGCACTAAACTAAATGATGCTCTTTGGGCATACCACTCCACATGGAAACTCCCTACAGGCTACTCTTCCTATGAGTTAGTGTACGGTAAATTACCAATGCTTCCCATTCAAACTGAGCTCAGTACACTATCTACGACTTGTGACCTCAACCTTGACCTTGATCTAGCACAGAAACAATGGTTAGTAACCCTTACTTTGCTAGATGAGAATTGACTAGCTGCCCTATCATCTAACAAATTGCATAAGGCATTTAATAAACAACGTCATAACCTAAGGATTAGGAAAGTTAAATATCAACCAAGAGATAAGGTTCTCTATTAGAATCCCACACATGTGCCACAATATAATAAATTTCAAACACTATGGAAAGGACCTTATATTATTTATGCAACTTTTCCTTCAAGGGCCATGACAATATACAAACTTGAGAGCCCAGACAAGAAACTGTTGGTCAATGTGCAACAAACCAAACCTTTCCATGAGCTTAGGACAACTAGTACACATGCTACGGAAAGGACCTTATATTATTTATGCAACTTTTCCTTCAAGGGCCATGACAATATACAAACTTGAGAGCCCAGACAAGAAACTGTTGGTCAATGTGCAACAAACCAAACCTTTCCATGAGCTTAGGACAACTAGTACACATGCTACCTTTGTTTATGAACAACATTACTCACTATTTTGGATCTCCTCCTTCCAACTCAGTCGTGGGTGAGATGGCCACCTATGCTAACCATTCTATGCCCTCAGTTCTTTTTGAATTTTTTTTTACACATTTTTTCAACTTTTCTTATTTTTTACACCATCATTCATATTTTTACTATTTCTTTGTTTGTTTGATTTGCTTTTATTCATCATCTAATAAGTGCTCATGATGGTGGATTGAATTATATCATATTGATTGCTAATGTTTGGTTTTTACCTTTGAATTATGATGCTGATATTAAGGTATGGTTCTTTCGGTAAAACAGGCAATGAGTCCACACCGTCTACTCATCCATACAACTCTATGGTCTCTTTGGCTTGGAACTATATAGTCCCCTTTCTCTAAGTAAACTTGTTAATAAATTGGTGGTTGGGTATTTTTCAAACCAAGGAAAGACTCAAAGGATGAAAAGGGTGCAACTTCAAGGGAATTTGATGCATTTGTGCTGGCCATTCTCTTGGGTGCTTGGATGCTTTTTCTTGGGTTTTCTACCATTCTACCATTCTACCATTAATCAAATATCAAGAAGATGAGTGAATAAAAATAAGTCTTTGCATGGTGTAGTTCTCACCCAAAAAAAGTGAGAATTCAAAGCACACACCTTAGACATAATAAAGAAATATGGGTTACAAGCACTAGTTATGGAACTAGAAAGACATGTTACCCATGCCTGAAAGTTCCCTCTAACTAAGGCCCTTTCTTGCTTCCTACTTCTCCATCTCACTCTCCTTGAAATGGTGGTGACTCTTTCTGAAAGCATTCTTATTGCGTCAAGTGGATGGATTGGTCAAGTGTGTTGATGCGAGGTCACTGGATGTGGTTTGTTTGAACTCAGATTTGGAATAAGTTCTACTTAGTCATATTAACCATGAAATACACAAGGGACTTTACACAACCTTGTTCTTGGGATTCCATTCCATTCTCTCCTCTCCATCTTTCTTCACATTTTCCACCTCATTGCCGATTTTATCATTAGTCCATTTTTGGGTTGATGCATTGTTTTTCTTTGGTGAATTCTTGTGGATAAGTTTTTAACTCTTGCTTCCAAATGACATTCCTAGAGCTTACGGACTCTTTGGTTTGTGGGTTTGTTAGGGCATAAAAGGCATGAGCCTGCTTTGGTGAGGACCCATTGGCACTCCTTTTTGATGCAATTGTTAAGTTTTTTTCCTTAAACATTTCCTGCAATCAATCATTTCTTATTTCATCCCCATCCATGACATCCATTTTATTAGCATTGCCATTGTTATTTTTCCCATCTTTCTTGATCCTCATATTTTTTCCATCTTATTGCTATTGGAGGTTCACTCTTAGTTGTGGGGCCTTGGCACAAATTTTTCAATTTTTTCCCATTCTACTATTCGCCTAACCCCTACACCTTAGGTAGTCACTAGTGATAAATCTCCAAACCAATTTCTGCCATAACCAAAACTCAGCCAATGCACTTCATATCGAGGCAAGGTACCAACTGCATTGTGGTTTATCTATCCTTGCTCATTTGTGACTGTGTTGTGTGTGTAGATGGCGATCAAATAAATAATGGACTGGGCTTGGAGGAAGCACTCAGGATGGATCAAAACTGGATTGTTTATGAAAGCAACAAGTCTGGTGGCATGGCTATGGATAAACAATGAAAGGCACAATCTTGGCATTGGCAACAACATGCTTCATCTTCTTTCTCTCTCTCTCTTTCTCTTCAAGCTACCAAATAAAGGCTTGGATGTCATTTATGTGGTTTACCACAATGGTCATGAACACTAATGTTGTAATATGCTTATTGATCCGTTCACTGGGCACGTTGAGTTTGTCATCCCATTCCACCGTTAGTTGTCAATTAGTCAATAATCCCATACCTTCCCAATATTTTGTAAGGAACTCGAGGATGAGTTTTCATTCAGTCGTGGGGGTATGATGAATTGCGATATCAAGGCCATGATATTGAAGCCTACCATGCGATGTCGGATACTTGATATCGAGACCTGCCTCCTTGCTTATAAATAAGAGGTAGGCACACTTGGTTTTGCATTAGATAGCTAGTCCTTTAGCCAAACTCTTGTCTTTATTCCCTCCCATAGTTAGAATTATTTCTGCATGCCTACAGTAGGAGTCATAAGTGAATGAATCTTTATTCAAGCATTGTGTACCTGAGCACACCTTATGTATGGAAATAAAGATGAACTTTATGCTAAACCTTGTAACATCCAAAATAGATTAATTAGTGTTAATGGATGTTATTAAATGCTTTCTTAGTTAATTAATGATTCTCTCTCATCCTACAACTCTCCTAAGTAAGCACACACGGTATGATCACTTCGAGCATGCGTGTAACACTTGGTAACCCAGTAATGATTAGCGTTTGGTAATCCTAGTAGTGTTGCACTCGTTTAGAATGTGTACGACAAGTGAGAACAGATATTGGTGTTAGGATTAATTAAAGCCTAGTTAATCAATAGTTAAGTTAAATTAGTCACTTAGTTATCTCTCTCTCTTCCCTTATTAGCAGCAAGACATAAAAACATAAAAGCTATAAAAATCATATGCCTGAAGCTTACTTAACCATACAATCATGACATACAAGTAAGTCTGGGAAGATAACGATCAACCAACCTGTCCTTGTTCCACAAGGGCACATAAGCACTTAGTCCTTGGAATTTGACAGGATCGTGCGTGAAATGCTCGTATTCGTATGGTTGGACGTAGGGGTACCTTGCCACTCATCAATAAGGAAGGTAAATCTCTATGGATGGAAGAGGAAATAGCTTGTAATTGAGCCAACCAAGGTCTTTCTAGGATCAAGTTGAATCTTGGTGTCTCCACCACCACCAAGAGATTTGCAATTATGGGGAATTTCTTTCCTGCTACAAAATCCAAGGAGATAGACCCCTTGATGACAACTATTGATCCATTGAAGGATTTGAGAGCAATAGTTGATGTAGGTTATAGCTAGGCCTAAGCATTCAACAATGGTGTATGGGATGATCTTGGTTGTAGCTCCATCATCAACATGCACTTGATGTACTTTAAATTGTTGTATGCATATGGTTATGAATAAAGGACTTGTAGTTTGTTCACCATTTTGGGGATTAACCTTGATTTCACTATTGCAAATTACTAGGGGTGTTGACTTCTTCCCCCTTGGTGAGGGAAGGACCATCACTACATTGATGACTTCCACATTAGCAGGGATGTTCTCACTAATAGGGATAGAAGTCAACATTTTGACTAACATATCATGATGTTTGGTAGAGGTCATTAAGTCATACAAGCTTAAGGTTGTATTCTTTTGCTTTAGGGATTACTTGACTTGGTCCATTGCACTGAGGAAGTTTTTATCATTGGCTGTGGGCTTGTTGCCCTAGTTGTGCTTCACTTTCTCCATGCTCCCCAAAATTTGAACTTTGACCTTAGGTTATGATTGTTGTGACTCTTCCTCATTGTTTTGCTTGTGAAATTTTTGATCCTCTTGTGACTTGCTGGTTAGAGTGGGTTGGGTAGAGGAGGTCATAGGTATAGCTGATATGGGAGTGGGCTTTGGTGGGCCCACTTCCTTTTGTGCCTTCATCTATTTGTCACCCTTGCTACTAGGCTTTTGCTTATGCTTCTTCTTTTTCTTGGTTAAGGTCTCTTGGTTGTTAGACATTGGTTAAGAGGAAGAGTCAATAGCATTGGCCACCATAGGTGATCATTATGTAGTTGTTTTAGCTATAGATATTTGTGTTGTATTAGGCTGAGACATCTTGATAACAAAAGGTTCCCTTAGAGGCACTCATGATGGTACTCTTATGAAATATGTGGATCTTGAGCTATGGGAAGTTGAAAAAGCCCTTTCATCACAAGGGGATATTTGGATCATGAATGGTTCTCTTAGAAGTTTCCATACATCATTAATGTTGAACATTAAAATGAGGTAAGGGTAGTCATTAGCATTCAATGGGTTCTTGTAGACTTGCATTGACTAATTTTGTGGTCAAACTAGGTTGGAAGCATCTAAGACAAGCTCTCCCTATCTATCATCCTCTACAGCTCATCTCATGACTAGGTAGCTGGTGATAGTGGCAGAAGTGGTCTAACTTTAAGTACTTAGGTAGTTGAGGGTCATCTTTCATTACTCTAGTGGGGTCTTTGGCTATTTCACAGATTCTATCATGCTTCTTTTAGAAAGCTTTAAACATCTACTTGTATTGAATACATCCACTTTTCACTAGTTAGTCTAACAACTCATGTAGCTTTAAAGGCAAGGCAGTATACTTAGACCTATCCTTTCTTTCGAAGTTGGATCTAGTTGTTGTTGATGTAGTAGCCCCAGAGGTTGATGGTTGGTTATTGTGATCATTAGTGAGGGCCTTTGGTGGGTTGGCCCTTGGCCCCTAGCTTGTGGTCTGTGTTTCTTTGGTTACAGTTAATATGACTGTATTTTTTTGTTTTTTTCTCTCTTTGTCTCTTCATTTATGTTAATTTTTATATGCTACATAGGAAAAATCATGACTAGTCTCCGAAGAATCTTCTATATTTTTAGTTTGTGAAAACACTTGGCTAAGGGACCACATATCAAGGTAGTAGAGTTTTGACTTGATAAAGTCATTCATCACTCCCTTGAATATGGCCAATAGATGGGCTTCAAATATAGGCTCTAGTATTTCATTCAATAGTTCATTCCACCATTGGACGAATTTCTACATGGGTTTTAGGGGCCCTTGCTTAACATTCATGAGTTGGTTAAGCATTATGTTAGGCTTCAAGTTATACTTGAAATGGTTGAAAAACTAGGTAATCAAGTCCTTTAAAAAGGATTTGGATTCCCTAGGTAACACATGGTACCAATTAAGTGATTTTGCAATCAAAGACATAGGGAAAAGCCTCATGATGGTATGAGGTCATGGCTACAAGAGTAAGCATTTAGATCAAAAGGTAATAAGATGAGCATTAGGGTCATCTTCTCCATTTTACTTGCTAAACTAGGAAATATGGACACCAAGAGAAAGTGTCAAGGGTGGGACTACAATACTTATGGGATTATCTTGGTAGAATTCGATAATGTTGATAGTCTATGAAGTAGAGGATTTAAGCCTCCTCAATTTCCCTATCAAGTCTTGGATGATTTGGAAGGCTTGATCCAAGTTCTATGGTGGCCCTATTAGTTGTGGGATTTGTATGTAAGGATATGGTGTTTGTTGTGAGGCTTGTGGCCTTGCTATGGTTGTGTTATGATTGTGGCTTGTGGGCAAAACAAAGGAAAGGATGTTTGTATCAATACCTGAGGCACAACTAGGACAAAGGGGGTGTGTGACCCTTGAGTTGCTTGGGGTCCCATGGTGAACCCTGCATAGGTAGTTAATGGATTTGAAATGGTAAAAACCATTGCTGATGGTCACATAGATTGAAGTTGTGTGGAAAATGACATAGATGTGTTATAGGTAATTGGCTATGACATTGATTGAGTTTGATATGTGGCTTTGACTGGTGTGGGACCAACCATGATAGGGTAGGAAGGAGTGGAAGATGGTAGCACCATGCCCATGGAGAAAACAAAGGCATGAGTGGAAGGCTTGATGGCCTTGGGGGTTGCTTGTTGGAAGAATATCCCTAGGATGTTTTCAGGCTTAGATTCTACAGTAAATTCATCCTCCTCTTCTTGTTGTTCCTGATAGCTATCTTTTTCATCGTCTTCCTCCATCTTAATCAATTGAACTAGTATACTCACATAGATATTAGATAGATGTATCTAGTCATAAGGGAAAGATATGTACTCCTTACCATTATGGTGAATAAGTTTAAACTTCATTTTGGCTTCTACTTCGAAATGTGGAATCAACATGCCAACCTATATTTTGGCTCAAATGAAGTTATATTGATCTTCATTTATGGCTGCAAAATTAGAAATTTTTCCTCTAACCCTAAAAGATTTTCTACATTCAATGACTGCAGGGTCTTTGGGGTCATATACCCTCATGACTTGTTGGCTAGGACCTTCACCAGTGAAGGTGAGGGGCAACTTGGTTGATTGCTAGAAAGACATGGCTATGGTGTTGAGAATGTCTTGAAACAAGGCTATAAATGATAAAATAGAAGTAAAGTCTAGCAAATAGAATTCAAAAACATTTAAAGGAAAAAAATAGCTGAAATGGAGTACTTACTAAAATTAGTAAGTGGAGGGTAAGGAGGGTGATGAGTGGCAAGGTACCCCTACACTCAACCATATGAATACGAGCATGTACACACAATCCGATTTAACTTTGTAGATGGACTAGTTGTGGTATCTAGATAGTTACATGTTGATCGCAGTTCGTTGTCTTCCCCCCTAGACTAGTATTTGCTTTGTCACGTATGGTTTAGTCTAGAATGAGGTGTATGATATGATTTGTAACACTAGGCTACTCCTAGAGACAATGGAAAATAATCTTGATTGAACTAATAAGAAATAGGAAATGAAGTCTAAACTAGCCTAAGTGTGATGAACATCCATCCTTAATCATCTGTATGCATCTTGGACCTCGTGTACTACTTTTGGGATTACCAAGCGCACATTACTTGAGTGCTTCTAGATACACTAGTAGTTACACTTCAATGTTCATGATGAAGTCGTACTTATTCTGCATTTAACAATAGGAATAGTAAATGATGGTAAAGAAATATTAACTAAGAAAAAAATAAATAACAATAACAATTAAACAATTAAAACTAAACGAATGTTGTAATGATGGAGTAATCTCAATATTTATTTCCGATCATGTGTGTGTCCAAGTACATCACACTTGAATAAAGGTTCTATACAATTACAAGTATCACATTGCGAGCATGCACTTGGGAAAATAGTCTAACTCCCATGGAAAAAAACTACAAGAGCTTTGCTACAACTTGACAAAAAGGTTCCTAAATGCGGTGGATGCATGCATATTTATAGTAAAAAATGAACTCTGCGTTGACAAGGCCACGTCAACATGTGGAAAGATGCATCAATAGGGTCACGTTGATGAGGCCATGTTGATGAGGCTTTGTTGACATGGCCTAGTTGATGTTATCCACTAGATGCTTCATCAGAGAGTTTACCCCTTTACTAGAAATGGAAAGCTAAAATGGTTGGTAATAAGGCTTACTCATGTTGGTCTCCCAACTGCCTCTACATTGAGTATGGAAAAGGGGAAAAGAAAAGGAGGATGAGATAATGGGAATCTTATCCCTTCTATTCCAATGTGAAACACCACAAAAATTTGGACTATCACTTCTTAACTACAAATTTGGCTAAGTGTCAAAACAGTGACACTTTTTGTAAATTTTCTAAGTGTTGAGACTATGCCCTCCACTGCACCATAGCATAGTCAGCATAGTAGAGAGTGTAGTTAGCTCCAACTTCTATATTTGAAAAATTTTTCTAAGTGTTAGAACAATGACACTTTCTACAAAATTTTTCTAAGTGTTAGAATGATGACACTTTCTACAAATTTTTCTAAGTGCTGGGGACTATGCTCTCCACTACAGTAGAGCGTAGTCAACTTCAATGGCCAATCTTTTGCAATTTTGGCTAAGTATCTAAACAAGGTCACAGGCTACAAAATTTTTCCAAGTGTTGGACTATGCTCTCACTACTGGGACTATGCTCTAGAGCATAGTCAACATAGTCTGTACCATTAGAATAACCTTAGTCCTATAAATACCCCTGGACCCCCAACGTTTTGGGAGTTGGTAGTTGGCACTTGGAATTTTTGCATCTTGGCACTTAACTCCATGGATGAACAAGACCTAGAGCACACCACACTGGTAGAGAGGTAGAGAACACTGCATGATACACCGTAGTCTTGTTGCAGCCCTACAAAACACTGCATGATACACCGTAGCGGCCAACCTAGTAAGTATGATACATCATGGTGAGAGCTAGACTTCAGAGCCTAACACCACCAAGACTGTGAATATGCTTTCACTAAGCTTTTTGTACACCACATACCTTCTAAATCCCTTTTGGTGTTAACTACGCTCAACCCCATTTGTGGTGGTGTTCTATTTCTCTCTCTTCTTTCTTTGCATTTTCTTCAATATTTTTCACATTATATCTAGATTTGACATACAACTACGCTCAAGCGAAAGTCCATGTGTGTTGGCACTCTTGTTTTATACCAAAAAATGTGGCTACTCTTAGCACTATTCACATGGTTGACACTGATTATGCTTAGCACTATTTACATGTTTGACACTGCTTGACACTCAGCGTTGTTTTCGCATTAGAACCATTTGCATTCCGTAAGTTCCTATTCAATTAATAAGATCATTTAGGGCACCTTGTCTCTACCTCTAGCAAGGCACTCACATAGGCACAGGGTTAGGATGTGCACCCATGAACCCCTCAGTGTTCTAGCTATTGATGTTTTCAGTCGTTACAGTTTTTGGCACTAGAAGAAGGGCTTGTTATTTTCTTCTTTGCACTCCATAGTGGTTATCTTTGCATGCTCTCTGCACCCCTATTGGTGCAGATTAGTCTCCATTGTTGGTCTCCATAAGAGCCCATGTAGCAACCCAAATAACACCATTCTTCACTTTTTTCTAAGTCTTCACGCTCTAAGCATAGAAGGTGTAGTAAGTGGAGAGCGTAGTTGGTGTGGAGCATAGTCTCCATACTTAGCATTTTTTCTACAGTTTTACACTTAGCCATCTTTTCAACATTTTCATACTTAGTCATTTTTTCTACATTTTTATACTTAGCCACTTTATGCTACCAGTAGACTTAACCATTTTTCTACATTTTCATACTTAGCATTTTTCCTGCATTTTCATACTTAGCCAAACTTTTGCAGTTTCATACTTAGCCAAGTTTTTATAATTTTACAGTTAGTTATTTTTTGTAGTTTCTAGACTTAGCCATCTTTCTGCAGTTTTTAGAGTTAGCCATTTTTTGCAAACCAGCAACTCTTACAACTCGATCTGTGAACATGAATCCAAGTCAACCTTCCATATCGGTGTCTAACACACTTAACATGTTCATGATCCATCCAAAGCATGCCACACTTAGCAATGAATAATATAACTTTGTTTGTGAAAAAATCCAAGTAGGATTACCCATGGATAGACTTGACATAGAGGCAAAACAGGACTTCGAACAAGTCCACCAGAATGGATGATAGTACAACCCTACCTTGTTCAACATAATCCCATTCACAAAGTCCTACCACCAACTATTGTTCCAAATCATTCTTGTGAATGAGAATGATGCATGGACAACCTATGATGAAGCCTCATAGGAGGAGAAAGATGAATTCAAGGCCCACTCCAAATGTGAGAGCCCCCTCTACACCATCTTCCAACAACCACTTCCCAGTATGGCCTTTTCTTGATTCGATTCACTTGTTCTCTCCAAGATGGTGACCATGCCAGTTCAACCTTCCTCATGAGCAATTGTCACATCTTTTCAACCCTATGTTTATGTAGGGATCATCTCCTAGCCCCAAACAATTCAGGCATCCTACGTCCTGCTTGTTTCATCGGTGCCCTCAACGTTAATCTAACCCATGCATGTGTGGCCCACCTTAGTCACCGCGTCCATCCCATAGCCAACACATCAACTAAACTCATCCACTACAATGTTAAACTAGCATACTTTGCAACCAACAATCCAACCTTACGTCATGCAACCAACACAAGCCCAGTCAATGCAACTGGCTGGCACATCTTCAAGTTTGAATCAGGCATTCTAACTGATCCAAAGTTTGGCGGAGGAGATTAATTGACTTAAAGTTGCCTTCTTTGAAACCATCATGATGGTGGATTTTTATTAGGATGATCGCATAAGTCCTATGGTACCACCCCTCACCCTCCCAACTAGGGTCCTACTACCTTAACTCACCAAGTACAATGGTGAAGGGGACCCCAATGTGCACCTTGTCACATTCAAGTCTAAATGTCTTTTGCTACAAGCCTGGCCACATGACATCATGTGCATCTTTTCCATATCCCTAACTAGTAAAGCCCTCAACTAGTATTGTGTGCTACCTAGGGCCTCTATCTCCTCTTCGGAGGACCTCCTTAGCTAGTTTGTGACATGCTTCAGGTACAACCTAAAACTTGAAGCAATCCTTGATCAGCTCATGCAAGTCAAGTAGGGGCCCCTAGAGCTAGTGCCCAAATTCATTCAATGCTAGAGCACCACATTGTAAGAAATCCATGAGCCCATAGTAGAGACACACCTCTTGGCCATCTTCTCAAGGGTGTAGTTAATGACTTCATCAAGTCAAAACATTGCTACCTAGTCCCAAACGAAGGGCATGGAGGAGGCAACACAATCAAGTAATGACCTAACCTACATGGCCTTCAAAAGCTAGCATGCGAGCAAGCAAAATGCAATAGTGGCCATGATAGCCACAAATGGAAAAGTAACCAATCGGGGCCCAATGGCTAAGTAGCCCAAGCCCCAACACATGAGCCTACCAACTCTGGCACCAACCCACCTACATCAGTAGGGGCCATAGTGCAAGCCACTACAAGGCCTCACTTTGAGCATAAGGATCACTCAAAGTATACCCCACTACTGATGAAACCCTCTAAGCTACTTGACCAACTCCTAAAAGCTAGGAAAATTCAATACAAATACATATCAGAGATTGCTTGCCAAAAACATGATAAGTGCTGTGAACTCTTGAGGAATCTTACCTTTGCAGTACCAAATGAACCCTCAGTCCTGTAACATTTCCAACTAGACCAATATTGTCACTACCACCATATGTTTAGTCGCAACATAGAAAATTTTTGGGCTTTGTAGGATGATCTGCAAAGAATGATAGAAAGGGACCAACTTGTGCTTGACACATTGAGCCAACTCAATGCAGATGATGTCCCCTACATCATAAACTCCATCAACATAGGTGGCAAGTCTAAACCTACACACCCACATTTTGTGATTTGTGGGCCTCCTAGCAATGCAAAGGTTCCCTTAACCTCCACAAGTAGGAGGCCTCCTTTTGTAATCAAAGTGCCACTACGAGTACCCACAACATCCTTTGTGGTTAGGATCACGTAGCCTACATTCACTACAATGTTAAACTAGTAGCAACTGTCTACTAAGATGTTAAATTGGCAAGCTACACCTACAACTGCTAAACAACCCTTCGTTATCAAGTTGCCATAATGAGCTAGCCCCGTAGCGACAACTCCCAAACAACTACCATTTGTCATTAGGGTGTCACAACATGATGGCCCCTCACCTATCCAAAATCCAATAGTGGGCAACATGTCGATCTCTTCTCCTTCAAGGGTCGACCCTGCTAGCAACCTGGGTAGGCCTACCAAATGGCAATGCAAGAGGTTGAATGAGTGTCTCGCAACCTCCATGGCTGAAATGAAGGCTACAACTAGTAGGCAACAACCAAGCATTACAACCACCAAACAGGCCAAACAAGCCAAGCATAATTCCCCTTCACAAGAGATTCATCTTTCGAGCTACATGGAGGAGGTCAAGGCCAACACAATGGCCAATGACAAGGCATTTGTAGTTGCACTAACCCTTGTGAAACAAACAATCAAGTAGAAAAACATAATTTTAAGCTTGTATGACTTGGTCATGACCTTATCTACTCACCTCTAAGCCCTAGCCTAGATGTTGGCCTCCATTCCTATCACAGAGGACATCCCTACAGACAAGGCATCCATCTATGTAGTGATGTTGCCCCCTACATCATAGGAATCAAGTTCAACATTCCTTTCCTTTCATGATGATGCAATCAAGGTTAACTCCAAATAAGGGAAGGTTAGATAGCTCCGTTATTAATCAGCATATGTGTTGGGTAGTGGACCATTTGTAGGGTGCACATTCATGATGATGTGGTAACAAACGTAGTTCTGTAATCCATCATTAACAAGCTAGTCCTAACAGATGAGATCAAGCCTACCAGAATTGCATGTCTAAAATCCTTCAATGGATCATGCATCATTGTCAAGGGTACAATCAACATCACCTTTGTGGTAGAGGAGCAATTTCCCACCTCTGTAGATTTCACAGTTATAGAGGAGATGCCAGGCTTCAACCTAATTGTAGGTTGGCCTTGGCTTGCTCAACTATGGGCCATCTCCTCCCCAATCCATAAAGAAATATACCTTCCATATGAAGGTGGTCAAGTTATCATCCATGGTGACAATGTCTCCTTTCCAACTACCCACAACATAGACATGGGGCAAGTGTTGGAGGTGGACTTTCTTGGTGGTACACATATGACAACCAATGCAACACCTAAGGCTAACACACCCGAATGAGTGGTTGAAGCCAATAGCCTCCCAAAGGATCCTAGGCCTTGTGCACCTCCTAATACACATCAAATTGGGAAGCAATTGCATGAAAAAGGTACCCCCTTGGTCCAAAATGCGCTAGGTGCCTCCCTAACCTAGTTATCACATGTCATGCATTTTTTATTTTTGCTTGCATGGCATTTGTTTCTACATTTACATTTAGCTTGCTTGCTTAGATTACATATCACTTCACCTTGCTTATGCATTTTTTCTTTGTATACGTATCCATCTACTTAGCTTACACATGAAAAAACATCAAAAACATAAAAATCATAAACATTAAAATTACACCCCCCTCCCCCATAACCTTAAATTGGCAATCATGGCCTGAGATGGCCCAAAACTATTGCATCGCTTACTCTTCATTTGTGCATATTAACTTCATTACAACAGGTGTCACTTGATGTTGTTTTTCTAGTTGATTTTTGTAGGATCTTGTAGGCACACAGCATGGCTATGCATGCAGTAATATACCTCATTGAAGTAAGGTAAGCACTCATTCACCATGATGCTAAAACTAGCACAGTGATCCACTATGATCATAAATTGGCACAACATAGCTCATTTTCCATTATGCTAAAACTAGCACACATAGTTTGCTATGACTATAAATTGGCACAATTCATCCTTGGGTCATGATGTTAAAATGGCACAACAACTTGTTTGCCATGATGCTAAACTAGCACATAGTAGTTTGCTAGGACTATAAACTAGTGAACCATGATTTGCCAAGACCTTAAACTAGGTTCACAGTCTACTAGGATCTTAAACTAGCATTTTGTTGATTTTGGAGCACGTACCATTGGTGTAGCCTTTGGAGCACTTGTAGCATCATCACCCTCAGCACTTTCATTGGCTTCCTAAGAACTAGCAATTGGTTTAGCTTTTTGAGCATTTGTAGCATCTTTGCATCTGGAATTTGATTTGCATTTCACATTTTGTGGTTTTTTTGTCTTCTTGGAGTTGTGTTTATAGGATGAAGCTTAGAGGTAGTCATGTAGAGATGCATCTCCTCACAATAGCAACTTGCCACATCACCAGATGTGCACTATTGGACTAGTTAAGCCACTCAAGAGTGCACATCTTCCTCATCCCATTATAGCCTATGCACATCCACTCCTTCATCCCAATAGCCTCTTGTCCCCTGCATACTCATGATTGCACATCCCTCTGATGCATATGCAGTATGACACATTTAACATTTTGTTCAAGTCAACCATAGAACCCATGAAAAACATAATGCAACTTGTCCCATGGGGAGCCTCTGTTGGTTGGTCAAAGCCCAAGTAGATGTAACACAACTCATCCTAGGGAGGAAACATCTATCCTATAGATGCGATGTAGTTGCATCAAAATAAAGTCCATCTACTTGATGGCCAATACCTTGCAGCTAACATCCAACAATGTGTAGAACCAAATGTAGGTTTGCCCCACAACATAATAAAGAAGCAAAAGCAGTAAAAAAAAGCAAAGGGGGAAAAGCACATCCCCAAGAAAATCAACAACATTGCAATTTCACAACTGGCCCAACCCTAAGTCCACACATTGACTCTCTCATATGTACTCTAATGAGAGGTTAATGTTTCAGGGGTAAGCCACCTTGATGCCCTGGTCATCATCAGTCATGCTGACTCCACACCTTGCATCATGACACCCTATTTGTAGTTTACATTTCATCTCCCTCTATCATCACTAGCACATTACCTACATCCCTTGCCCTTAGCATACCCTTTATTCACAGCACTCTTGAAGATGGTGGAACAACACTTGATTTGGTACTAACAAGTGATGTTGGTGCCATGTCTACTATGATGTTTTGCAATTCTTTGTTGACCTCGCTTAGGCCACTCCTCCAAACATCTTCAAAGAGAGGCTAATGAAACACTACAAAAATTTGGGCTATTGCTTCTCGACTACAAATTTGGCTAATCATCAAAATAGTGACACTTTTCGCAAATTTTTCTAAGTGTTCAAACTATGCTCTCCATAGCACCAGAGTGTAGTTAGCACAGTAGAGAGTGTAGTTACCTCCAACTGCCATATTTGCAAACTTTTTCTAAGTTTTAGAATAATGGCACTTTCTGCAAATTTTTTCAAGCTCAACATGCAATCTCCACACTAAGGTCGAGGGGGGGGGGGGGGGGACATTTCCAAGCTGAGGAGCAAACCTCCATCCTTCCACACTAGGGGTAGGTGAGATCTTTCCCCTACAAGTGTTTCATATGTAGAAAAATGTATACCCCTCCCCCCTCCCCCTCCCCCTCCATAAAACCCATCAAATTGCCACTTTTGGCATTCCAAAAGACATTTTTGATCCCCCTCCCCACCCAAGCCCAAATATAGACACTAGTTGACTTTTTCACATAGGAAATGAGGCTTTGACCACTTATGAGGCACTTTTCAATCCCAAAAGTATAAAGTATGTAAAATTACCCACTGTGGATTACAATATTCACATTTACAATGAAGTTTTTCCTTGGGTTTCATGGGGTGAAAGCTACATGATGAAAATTGACTATAACATGTAAATTTTTGTGGTGTTTCACTCTTATTTAAAATATACCTTTTTTATGCCTTATCTATTTCAATGCTTGAAACATGAAAAATACCATAAAAATTTTAAAATTTGAAAAACTCATAAAAAATATTAAAACACAAAACATATAAAAAACTTTTCCTTTTTAATATGTGTGGCTTGCCATGGCCTAAAATTGGTAAAAAGTATGATCCTCCATGGCCTAAAACTAGCAAAACACATAGCCAGACATGGCCTAAAACTAGTAATACTTTTAATAACTTATAACCAATTATAGCCTAGTTCACATCCTAGTTGTCTAGCTAATTTACATATTACTTTGTCAAATTATTACATTATAACTACATGATTTAACCAACATAGCCTGAAATGTAAAATGTATAAGATGCATAAAACTAATAATATTAAAGCATATAAATAAAATTAAAGTTTAAAAATAATAATTAAAATGTCTATAATGCATAGCCACAATCACATAGTATGAAAAAAGTTTAAACAATGAGTAAAATAAACATAAGTACAATAACCAATGGCTAGCACTAGCCACAAAAGCCAACATAATCAAGAACATATATAAATAGCCAAAGACATAATAAACAGATAGTACTAAGGTGCAACTAGGGAATGAGAAGGAGCATCTCCAACATCATCATCACTAGGGCCACCATTATCTCCTTATACCTGTAACACAATAACATAAGTTTAATTAGTAATCAACACAATATGAAACCAAATTAAATTAAACTAAACTAAAAATAAATCATGCTAAAACAAACTAAAATAAGAAAACTTAGGAGGGCTCATGTGCAACATCCTTTGTGGGGAAGCTCTGAAGGCCAACCTCTAGATGATGGAAGATTTTGGTCCTCAGTCATGTGGGCCCATTTCAACTCCCCAAGATTAATGCCAATTAGGATGTTTCTCTCATCAATCTTGGTCCATGTAGATGACTCTCATGAAAATGTAGTGGTAGTCACCTCCCCAGAAGCACTATAGACCTGAGGAGTTGAGGAATTAGCCACTATTAGAGAGCTTTCAAATAGTTTGAAGATACTCTTTTCTTGAATTCCTTTCATAAACAGCTTCAACTTGCATTGTTCGATGGACTCCTATTGCAAACACTTAATATAGGACTCACATTCCATCTTATACTTCTTCTTATGGTCTTTGTGTGCCTGACTCCACTCAAAGACCTAGCATAATAACCTCTCCACTCCTTGGGCTTACAAGCTAGTAAGTCCATCTACAACCTTTGCTCCATGATGTTCCTAGTAAGGGAAACCTTGTCATGGATGGCATTCCAATACCATGCCCATGTTAGCCCCTTGGTTTGAAGGGAGTCCTTGTTAGCCACTTGGGCTTCCACAAATCCCTTACAATCCTAGAGATCTTTAATAACTTCTACTTACCTCTTAGTTTGTTTTCCAATGCCACAACTCATTCCCATAGAAACTCATTTGAATGTTGGCATTCCCATGAGGTTTTAGCACATGAAAATGCATAATTAGTGGCACTTTCATATAACTTCCATGGAACATTCTCCACTTTAGGTGGCAGGGCAGGTAAGGCATCTATCCCCATGGCACAGTTGGAATCCCATCCAACCTTAGACACTACAAGTAATATAATGATAAAGTATTCAAATAAACATAATATAAAACAAGAATAACTGAAAACATATAAAACCATTAAGATTGTAAAACCCATGAACAAAAAAATTCATAAACAAAGTAAAAATCATTAAGGAAAAAATATACTAAGGTTCTTACCAACATAGGGAGTAGTTTGTTGCAATCAATCTATCATATCTTTGGTCATCCCATGCATGAGCTTCATTTTATCAGGAACCTCAGCCTAAGGTTTCATGTGAAATGTGGAGTATGAAGCACCTGCATGAGGCTACAACAAGCATGACTATATTTTAACAATTAAAACCAAACTTAGACACAAAGATATAAAATGCAATGTATAAAAACAAAATGCATAGAAACTTGGAGTTTCATCTGGGATGATGACGTGGGGTTCAACTAGCTATGAACCATCAAATATGGCATTAAATTCATCTAATGTAGTGTTGGATAATCCATCATCCTCATGCCATTGTAGAAACTCTTCCTCTAGGTGTTTCTGCTCCACCTCTACCAATGCTGCTTGGACTACTAGTCCTTGCTACTTGTCTACAAGAACAACAAAGACAAAACATAGAAAAAATTAGTACATTTTGCCTAAAATAAAATAACAGATAGCCTTATAACATAAAACATAAAATGTAAAACAACTTTAAAATAAAATAAACTAAAACATACTTGCAACCATGTGATGTGCTTGGTCAAGTCTAAAAACAAGCCTCTTCTTTGTAGGCTACTCAATAATTGGTGTTGCTTCTTCAACCATAGGCCTCTTAAACTTCTCTCTAACTACTCCATTAGTTTTATTACGTAACTTTTTAACCTTATAAACATTTCCTCAAGTAACTTGTGGCTTGATCCCCATGTTATTAGGGGAATCACAACATACAACAATAAAATTCTTAGTGGTAATAAACAATGATTCCCCAACATCCTCTAGTAGGTTCCAAGCCTACATAGTTGGGAAAATGTGCTTGATCCAAGGGTTAGAGAGTTGATATGGGTGTTGGCTTACCCATCATCCATCCCTCCTCACCACCAAGAACTCCACGAATCTCTCTAGATATGCCACAAAGAATCCATAGTGCATGTGGCATGTTGTGATAAGGTCTTCACAAAGTTTTTAGATTTTCGCTTGTAGCCTAGAGACCAAATGATCAGCCCAATTAAATTGAGCATCTTTAGTGAGGACCTTTTCAATGACCCATGCTTGCTTAATGTCAATGACCTTCTTCTATGATAGTAGCTTTGGAAAGGCATGGGAGTAGAATAATGGATATACCTTCTTTGCCTTTGGAACTTGAAACTATTCCAAAGATAATCCATAGTAATAGCAATGAGCATTCAACCATTCTTTTATCTCCTCTTAGTGGCCCACCTTCATCGTTGGTTTGGTGGAAAATTTTATCCCCTTATTAGGGACACTAAAGAGGTCACAGAAGGTAGCCTCATTGAAGGCCAAAGTGATAAACACACTATGAACCTGAGTGATGAAATTATTCACTCCTTTGTTGAAGGAGTCAATTATGTTCACCATCTCAGGGGTAGGGATGATTAGGTTAGGGTCCATGAAAAGATTAGGCAAACTTGCATCGATAATATTTTCTTAGATGTTTCTAGGTACCTAACTAGCCAACCACTACTACACCGAATCCACCTCACCAAACGTAAGGATAAGAGTCTCCTCAGAGAGTCTTGAAGTGATCAAGGTGATGGTAGAGGAGGAGGTAGCCCCTACAACACAACAAAAGGCCAATTAGTTTAGGCATACGCACATCACATAAAATCAAGATATAACATGGATAACCAATTAAAGCCAAGTTTATAGCCATACCAATGAAACTATTTAAACAATTAAGGCCTAAATAATCAATAACTATGCAACCATGAAAACATTGACATAGCATAAAAAATAAAAAAAAATAAAAATTATTACTTTTCTTACTAGATGAAGGGAGTGTGAGGATCCCAAGAGATATACATGTTTGTGCACCAAAATTATGGATTCCCCACTAGCTATGAATTATCCCATTCATCAAGCACTTACAGTAGGCTTTGGCATAGTGTGTGGTATACCTACCAAAGTCATATTTGAGTTACTCTATCATAGTGAAACTAACCACTTGGCCTTTGGTAAATACCTCTAGTGTTGTTTAGACTAAATACAAGAGTTGATCACTCTTGATCAGCCCATGGTTATCCATCTTGTACCTGCAATCATGTCAACCAAAACAAAAACTATTAAACCCAAGTAACCTAATAAAACCAAAAATAAACAAAAAAAATCCTTAAAGTTATACTTACCCATTCAAATGGTAGATAGTGCCAAGAGGATTTTAAAATAATGTGTTGGTATAATGAACAACCAATAACATGTTGTTGGGATTGTACTGGATGAATTCAGGCATATCCCAAATTTTGGACAACTTATGTGTCCCTCTTGTGTATATGTTGTCAAATTATTCATCCTCAACATATGTGTCTCAATTTTCAATAATGAACTTGATGATCATATGCATAGATTGGAGTATCAAGGTTTCTACAATGACTGTTGTTGTCTTCAAAGCCAAGTGTGACTACACCATCACACTGAAGTTTTGGAGCAAGTAGGCCAAGAATTCCTTTGGCCCTAGTCAAAACTACAAGGAGCCACACTCCAACATCATGTTCATAGTTATGGTGTTGGGCCATAGTGTGTGGATGTAGCATAGGAGCCCTATTAGCTTGATCACCACTAGGATTGGTTTTAGGAAGGCACTACAAGATACAACAATAATAGTAATTAGAATCATGAATGATCATAACCAATGTGAAAAAATGTTAAATTACAAAAATTAATACAACCTCAATGTTAATGTTATAAATTAAAATAAATAACCAAATTCATAGTTTTAAACACTTAGGACCAAAACAAGATAGTAACAAAAAATATGGACAATTTGCATATAACAACGAAATAGAAGCAAGTAGCCCACCAACAGCCGATAACAATTTCATGGTGAAATATGCATAAAAATTAAAACATTAAAAAAAATTTGTGTATAAACATTAAATTCATAAAAACTAGCTTGCACCTAAATGATAGTCACAAAATCCCAACTTGAATTTTGCAAAATTTTTACTAGAAGTCATAGTTAATAGTGATACTAGTTGTAGTAAAAACCCTAGAGGGGCTAATCAAAAATTTTTAAAAAATTCAAATGATTTTTGAAAACCAAAAAAAGCATGTAAATAACCTTAGGAACTTTAAATTTTGCACAAAAAATACCTAGAACCACATCAACACTACCTATACAGCCAAGGAGGCTTGCAGCTTTAAAAGTGAAAATTGCAACTATACAAGGTAGTTTTCACATGAACAAAAATGAAAAACTAGAATTAAAAATATTTTTCTAAGTTTAGGGACTTGCTACAAATAAAATTAAAAAAAAATTATAACATCCACATTGCACTTCCAAGCCTAGAAAGAATTTTCATGGCAACCTAAATCTTCAACAAAATTTAGCAAAACTTCACAACAAACTAGAATTATAGAAAATGGCTACAGTAAATCATTGTGGAAAATATGAAAAAAAATTTAGAATTGAAAACCAATGCCAAACCCTCCTTAACACCCTCAAGCCTCCCTAAGAACTTAGGACTTTAGATGAAAAAAAATAGTTTCGAAGGGGTAAAATAATGAAAGACGAAAATTTCACCATGTATTGGTCTATGAAAATATTCATAGAAAATTAATCGTGGATCAGAATTCAGTGATTCCATGCTTTTTTGAGCTAATAAATAGTAAACATAAAACCCATAACTTAAAAACATAAAATTTCTTAGTCGTTTTTATGTAAAAAATTGGAAAATGGTATGAAAAATATAGCAAAACTAGAAAACCACTATGAGCTGGCTTACAGAAAAATTCAAAGAAAATTAACTATAAGTCAGAATCTAGTGTTTCAGCCACCAGTTTAACTATTGAATAATGAATTACAATCCTATAACCTTGAAAACTAAAAAATCATAGCCTTTTTCTTAATAAAAAATAAGAAATAGGCATTACTTTTTCAAAAAAAGTAGTGAAAACTATGCAAAATAAAGCCAAATAAAATTTATAAATCAACACTAACAAAATTTACAACCAAAACAATACTAAAAACATGTAAACATGACCTAGATCTAGTGTATGATTTTCACAAAAATTGATTTCATGCTATACACAAGCCAAGATAACCGAAAAAACCTAAGTTATAGGCAAGAAAAACTAAAAAAAATACATGAAAAAACTAGCCAAAAGTGATGTATGTTCCATTCATGGAGAAGGGCCCTTCCCCAATTCACTCACTTAACCTTAGTGAACTGATAGTGCAAAGGGGAAAATTCTTGGCTATGTTGGGATGGTAGAAAGTGTGAAGCAAAAACACCATTTCAATTTGGATGGGCCGCACCAGGTGCCTCCCAAGAAATGGGATTCATAGCCCAAATCCCATCTACGCTAGGGTTAAACTTCCAAAAAGCCTTAAGATGCATCCTTATCTTTGAAACCTACCTTACCCACGTTGGTCAACATGGGTCTAGCCATCCCTACTACAACATATAAAAACCCATGAAACACATATCAAATTTAGAAATTAGATGTTAACATTGGCAAGTACCAAGCCTCAAGAGAGCCAAAAAATTGATCATGGAACATTCTATTTTGAGTAACAACACTATCCAAAAGTCCAACCATGCTAGCCAACATTACTCGAGGGGGATGGTACTTCCAGACACTAATCAAACCTTAATTTGACTCTAGAATGACCATGTAAAGCCTAAACCCCAAGTTGGAGCCTTTGGTAGCCTAGAAACTTGGTCAAACCCAACAAAATGTGGCAAAAAAACCATGGATTCTAGTTGAGCCATGCTGGTGGTCACCCCAACCACATTGGCCAGCATGGTTGGATGGAATGTGATCATAAAATACTAAAAATAACCTCTAAATTAACACATCATGGCCTCCATGCCTTCCCAGAGTCTCAAGTAACCAAAAATCAATAAAATTTCATCCAAACCACCTACCCACATTGAGGAACCCCTCACCCACACTAGCCAATGTGGGTCCAACATGGGTACTCTAGGAATAGTCAAGAAAAAGCCATAAATATACCAAATTGACCTTAAAACTCATCCCTTTGATCCTAAAACCCTATTGAAACCTCCAAGGACCACTAAACCCAAGAAAACTAAGTCAAAAATGACACAAATCCATCATTTCTCCATCCCTACTAGGACTATGTTAGCCAATGTATTCTAGGAGGGAATGGCAATACAAACACTCAAGTAGCCTTCAAAATTAACAATTCCAAGCCAAAATCCCTGGACATGATCACCAACAACCTCAAGAACTAAAATACTTGGTTGATTCTACACCAGAATCTACCAAAAGCTAAAATCCAAATGTAGCCACCCTAAGGAGGGCTAGAGCCATGCTAGCTAGTATGGCTCTAGCATGGTTGGGGTTTCAGACCAATCCTACTAATCTCACAACACACCAAACAACCTAAAACTTGACTTGGGAAGCCTAGAATCTTGACACTTTGCAATGAATTCCAATTTAGCTTATTTTTTATCATAAAAATATCATATTTTGCTCATCCTCATTGAGGTCACCCCTAACCATGCTAGATAGCATGGCTCTAGGGGGTAGTACCCAAAACCCCACTTTTATTTATAAATTATGACTTCAAAGTGATCTATTCCAACCCTCATGATCCTACATTACCCTAGGAAGCCCATAGAACACCAATTGCAATCTTGAAATGCCATAAACTTAATTTTTTCTTGCACCCACACTAGCAGCATGCTAGTCAGCATAGTCCTAGTGTGGATGATAGTTCCAAGTTGCATTTATGGCTTCTAGATGATTAAATCAACATCAAAAATAACAAATCTTCATCCTCAATGCACTATACTAATCATACAAGCCATTAGGACCTCAAAATTAATCATAATAAATCCAAAGAATCACAACTTAAATTATCCATGCTGGGGCTCACTCTAACCATTTTGGCCAACATGGATCTAGCATGGCTGCCTAGAAAAGCCTCATTTTTTACCTTAAACAACCTTAAAATAACCTCCTTAGATGCCCAAACTCACTTATCGACCTTTTAGCCTCCCATTATGACCTACTAAGCTCAACCTGGTAAAAAATATGGCCCACAAAGGCATAAAACTAGTAAAATCTAACCTTAATTGAGTAGTATTAACCATATTTTACCACATGTTTCCCACCCTAACATGTTTGGCCTTGTTACATGGTGTTTTGACTTTTTTTAACCTTGTTAAGCATTATTTATGTTTATTAATAGATCATTTGGAGTCATTTGGTTAATTTTAATCATTTTAGCATCATTTGGGCCCTATCCCACCAAATGTTTCTATCATTTTACATCATTTGACCTTGATTGACAAGACTTGACATTAGTCCATGTTGTTTCACCTTGGTATGACCTTTATTGACCTTCTTCTATGTCATTTGATAGGGTTCAACCATCATTTGATCATCATCTTGCTTCATTTGATCCCACTTAATCATCATTTGGGTATCATTTGGTGCTTATTTCATACTAGTTAGCCTTTGGTTTACCTTATTTGGTTGTCCTTCCCTTTTTTGACCCTAGTCAACCAGGCTTTGGCCTTATTCAAAATCATTTGATGGGGTTCAACCATCATTTGGTCATCACTTGACTATAGTTGACCATCATTTGGTTCCTATTTAGCCTCATTTCATGCTCTTTAGCCTTTAATGAATCTTATTTAACTTAAATCCCCTTATATGGCCTATTTTAATAATGTTTTACTCTTAAAAAACATCATTAAATGGAGTGTAACCATCATTTGACCTTCATTTGGCTTCATTTTATAATCATTTGACCTTATTTGACCTTTTTTTCATTCCATTTTCTTCACTTACCTCTTATAACCTTAGTGGCCTTATTTAAACCTTTTTTGATCATCAATGCAATGTGTTTTATCTTATCCATGCATTATTACTAAAGTATTTTACATTATTTTGGCATTATTTGCCCATTTTATTACCCCAAGTGCTACTTAATGTGCTTATGATTGATATGCAGGATTGGAGTATGAATACTTGGGAGTAAATTAGTTTTGCTTTTAGCCTAATTAGACCCCTTGATGATGTTGAATGATTTTTTAACCTTCATTAACTAAATCTTAAGCTTGAGATTTTTGTTGACCACATAGCCTTGATAGAAAAACCTCTATAATGGCTTGAAAACCTAGTCAAAACCCTTGACCTTGAGGCTAGTGACATTATCAAAGACTTTCTAGTTGAGGTTCCTATCACAACACATAGTGGTGAGGACAAAACACTAAAACTAAGTTCCTAATTGGAATCCCAACAAGATTAAGACATTGCCAAGGTCCTCCAAGATAGCATTAAGGCCTTTTATCTAGTTAAGCAAAAATTTCATAAGATTAGATCAAGTTTAGCCTTGGTAGTTTGGGATGAGATCACAAAATTGTATCAAGTTGGTTTCATTTGAGCTAACAATTATGCAAAATGGGTGTCCAACATAGTCATAGTCCCTAAGAAAAATGGGAGTATATGTATATGTATTGATTTCTAAGATTTGAATAAGGTGACCATGAAAGACAATTTTCCTTTACCTAGTATTAACCAACTTATTGATACTACAGCCATACATGCCTTATTATCCTTCATGGATGGGTTTTTGGGATACAACCAAGTTAAGATTAACCCAAAACATCAACTTTGTACAACTTTCATGACCCCTTGGGGAACCTTTGTTACACCATGATGTCCTTTGGTCTAAATAATGCAAGAGCCACTTATCAATGAATAGTAACATACATCTTTAGTGACTATATGCTAGGATTACTTAATGACTATGTGGAAAATATAGCTATTAAATCCAAAATGACCAACGAGCATGCACATGACCTTGATCTTGTGTTAAAATGATGTCTCAAGTATGAGCTTAGACTTAATCCTAAGAAATGTGTCTTTGGTATCAAAACTAGTAAGAGGCTTAGCTTGGTAGTATCTAAAGTAGGAATATGTGTTAATTCTAATAGGGTTAAGACCATATCCAACTTGGCAACACCAACTAATTTTAAGGAGCTTCGAGGATTACAAGGTAGATTGCGATTTATCCATAGGTTCATCCTAGGCTTACGGATAAGTTAAAACTCATGTAACACTTGCTTAATAAAGGAGTTCACTATGAGTGGATGGCTCAATGCCAAGAAGCCTTTGAAATCCCTAAGCAAAAGCTGGCATAACCCATGGTCCATCCCCTACAAAAGAATAAACCTTTTTGCATCTACCTTTCTATCTTGGACACATTCATTGCCTCTATACTTTGTCAAAAATGAGATGATGGAGCAAATTTACCTGTATACTACTTAAACCATGCATTAATTGCCTATGAGACTCGATACACCAAAGTGGAGAAGTATTATCTAGCACTAGTCTTTTCATTGAAGAAGTGGAGATACTACGTCTTTAGGAGTCAAGTCAACCTCATTTGCAAGGATAACATGCTTAGAGCCATAACAACCAATATCTATGAAAGTAGCTATATAGCCTGTTGGAAAGCCATAATAGCAAAGTTAACCTACCTTACATCTCTTAAGCCTCAATGAAATGTTAATCTATAGCTACATAACTTATCATTTCCCCAATAGAAGACCATGTATCCATTAATCCTAACTTTCTTAATGAGCATTTTAACATTGTTAGTAAAGTGGTCAGGGGCTTTGAGGCAATTATGCACTTTGACAGAGCTTCAACTACCCATGAGGCCAGTGCTACCACCATCATAACCTTACCCACTAGTGAAATCCAATCATTCACCTACTCTTTTGAATTCCCATGTACCAACAATGTGGTTGAGTATGAAGGATTGATTAGAGAAATGATGGTAGCCCATGACCTAGGAATTTAATGCCTAATGACTAAAGGTGATTCAAAACTTGTGGTTAACCAAGTGACCAAGGTTTATGCATGTAAAGCCAAAAATTTGCTACCTTATTGTGACCTAGTCAAAAAACTAATGCAACAATTTGCAGACATTGGTATCCAACATATACCTTGAACCGAAAACACATTAGTTGATGCCATTGTAACCCTAACCCTAAGTGTGACACCATATGTGTTTAGAAAATTTCCTTCCTTAACCATAGAATATGTTATCCCCATTACGTAGAACATTAAGAACAACTCTATAGTCATAGTTCATACTGTTTCTTCAAAAGAATGGTATGATGATATTAAATTTTACCTAATGCATGGTGAATCTTCACAGGGCCTAACTACTTCTCAAAAGGACATTGTACATAAAAGATCGACATAGTATGTCATTGTAGGTGATTATACATTATGTTGATAGTCCTATGATGGCATATTATTAGTGTGCTTGGGAAAAACTAAATCTCACATAGTCCTATACAAGGTTCATGAAGGTATTTATAGGGGACATCTAGGACCTAAAGCCATGACTGCTTAAATTACACAACTAGGTTATTACAAGCCTTATATAGAAAGTGATTGCCTATAGAAGGTTAAAACTTGTAACACCTATCAACAGCATAGTAACCTGATACACATGCCACCAACTAAGTTACACACTACTCAAATAACTTGGCCATTCCAACAATGGAAATTGAACATCACTAGACCTATAACACCTAAGTCTTCCATAGGGCATAGCTTTATTATCATTGCAATTGAACACTTCACAAAGTGTGTTGAAGTTATTACCCTAAGAAAAAAAAACACCTCAACAAGTCCATAGATTTACATTGGATAACATAGTAGCCCAATTTGGCATACTTATGACCATTTTCACAAATAATGGACCATAATTTAGTAGCTAAGAAATGAAATCCTTTTGTTAAGACCTAGGTATTAAAAATTCCTTTTCATCACCATACTACCTTCAAGCTAATGAACAAGTTGAAGCTAGCAACAAGACCATCATAAACCTACTAAAAAAGATGCTTAATAATAGCAAACATAAGTGGCATGAGTGGCTAGTCCATGCACTTTAGGCCTACCAAACTACCTTTCAAATTGCAATTGGTGTAACCCCATATATCCTAGTTTATGATTTTGAAATTGTTTTGCCTTTTGAATTACAAATTTCATCACTAAGAATGGCTCTATCAGACTTCATCAATGATGAACAAAATAATAAGTTGCATACCATTGACTTGGATATGGTGGAAGAACAATGGGTACATGCACTTTCTCATAATGAGAAATACTAGGAGAGGTAGAAAAAACACCACCACCATGACCCAAAAAATGAAAGATCTAGAAGGAAAATTGAGTCCTCAAGGTTGTCTATGAGCATGCAAACAAGTTCTCAACCAGCTGGAAGTTGCCTTTTTTGATCACCAAGGTCTATGGAAATAGAGCCTTCATAATAGCAGACATGGATGGAAATGAGTTGGCCAATATGATCAATCATTCCTATCTAAATCCATACTACATCTAACATAAGTTTCTCTATAGGTACAAGCCAACAAGTTGACACCAATGACATTAGAACTAATGACAAGCAAGCTTGCATGATCTTTCTCTATCTCTTTCTATTCAGCATAATAAATGAATTGTAAAGCTTTATAGTAATAGTGACCTATGGTAACTTGGTTTGCTAATTATCTCATATGGGCTTATGCATTATCATGTAACAACATTCTTTCCTTGTCTTCTATTCTTGTCCTCTTTGAGTTGTTCTTGCAGGGTGAAGCTTGGGAGTCATTACAAAGGTACAACTTGTTGCGGTAGCAAGTTACCATATGACCTTGATGTGTGAGACTTGGATAGCTTGTTTTACCTTAACAAGATTGCTTTCTTCACATCATATCCATTATCCTTGTTGATTCCAATCTCATAGCCTAATTATAAACCTTCCTTACCTTGAAAAGTAGTGATGACCTATGTTTGACACTCATGTTTTATGGCCATAAGATGTTTCCTTTGTCATGCTCCACAAAGTCTATTGAAAGTAGCACATCTCATTCAATGGGAAAACCAAATCAAACTTGACCTTGGTAATGAAACCCAATGAAGGTTTCACTTGATAAAAAATGGGGAAAGCAAATTGCTAAGAAGCTAAAAGATGATGAAGATCAAAGGACAAATCAATGGCTTTGAACACATAAAGGAAGAAGCCTAATGGCTAAACAAACCTTGGAGTGGAATATTAGTTCCTCAAGAACATTACTAAGTGACCTTTACCTCAAAAACATGAAGCACAAAGACATCATTCACCATTCAAAATGTCATTATCATAACTATAACCATGATTCCA
This sequence comes from Gnetum montanum, assembly GCA_015680685.1. Taxonomy (NCBI): domain Eukaryota; kingdom Viridiplantae; phylum Streptophyta; class Gnetopsida; order Gnetales; family Gnetaceae; genus Gnetum; species Gnetum montanum. The sequence continues at coordinate 73,985 of MNCI01015405.1, forward strand.
ACATTTGGAACTCATTGTTAGTCCTATGACCATCTTCTTATAGTAGAAATATAGCCTTTAACTCTATTACATCACCTTAAACTTATCCCATCATGAAAAGTACTCTTTGGCATGGTTCACCACCACTGAATCAAGCATGGAGAGAGAACATTAGTGATTAACATGAAGTGGTGTTTTGTGTTCTTTGTTGATGTCTCTCAGGTCAATCTTCAAAACATCAACAAAGATGGATCAAGGAAATACTACCAATAAAATGCATGTTGTAATCTTTTTAGCATTATTACTTTCACCCCATGAAACCTAAGGCTAGAATTTCATTATAAAATATGAAGATTGTAATCCATGAGATGCAATTTCACATACTTCAAATTTTGGGGCTAAAAAATGCCTCATAAGTTGTTGTAGTCTCACATCCCAAGTGGAAAATGTCCTACCATGTCTATATTTGGACTTGGGAAGGCCAAAAATGCCTTTTGAACTACCAAAAGTGACATTTTCATGGGTTTTGTTGGTTGCAGGTTGGGGGGGGNGTGGGGGCTATGACCTTTACTATGCTAGAAGCACCTATGCCCAAAGTTGGGAGATTTTACTTTCATTCTCCCATCTATGGCCAGTGTAGTTACCATAAGGCCAGTGTTGCCACATCAAAGCCAACGTTGAAGTGGTTGGGTTTTCCTTTTTCAATGAATCTGAGCATTGCTCTTACCTCCATAATTGCTATTATAAGACTAGTATGGGTGGGAGAGTCCAACATGGATGAAAAGTCCATTTACTATTTTTAGTAACTAGCATGATTTGTGTGCCTCAAGGGTATCAAAATTTACCATAAATGAAAACTATGCTACAATCAAATACTTGCCACACCTACATGTGACATCAATCTATTAGTAATCATGGAAAAATTTATTGCCAAAATTCAATAGCCATATAACCTATATAAGCCAACTTCAAATACATTGAAAGGGTTGCACCACTTTTAAATTCTTGGGATTTCAAATTGGTAGCAAACACAAAGCTTTTGTAAATTCTTGAGCAAAGAACCTTTGGCCATTTCAAGTACTTGTAACCTTGAGGCTTGTGTGAAGTTTCTGGAGCAACGCTCTACCACTTGAACATAAAGACTTCAAGCATTGTGCCCCTTATTTCTCAAAAAATCATTCATATACCATATCCCCTTGTAACCAACATTGTAGATCTATGTAAGAAACTAGCAAGGTGTTTCAATTTTGAAAGTTGAAAAGTACCTGGACCATGTAGCTAATAATGGTGTGTAAACTACCAACTTCAACATGCTTCAAACTCCATCAAAGAAAATCCCTTGTTCTTTTAAGCACCATTTGTACACATCCTAAACTCTCTTTATTTTTAATATTTTCATTATAATAATGTGTAGAGTTTTGTTTGTTTTGAAAACTATCAAATTTTTTAATTCTATGCATTCATTTTAAATTAGATCTACATCATTTTATCATTCATTTATCCTATTCACATTTTTCAAGTCCTTGGGTGATCAACAAGACAGTCCACAATGCCTTGGATCCTATTTTCTCAAAGGCCCTTAGGATCCAAGGTTAAACTTATTCTACACCTGGGATTTTCAATTTTCCAATTACTAAATGTTTCAAGTGAAACAACACACATGACCACAACCCAAATACAATGTTTGAATCATTTAAAGCCCAAAATCCATTTACCCTAAAAAACATAACTAAACACTTAGGTTCTAAGCCAAAATTCGCAAAAAAACAGCCAAGAAAGGGGTACTTGGTGGTCATTGTTGATGATCCTTCCCCAAGGAGAGGTCATGGAAAGTTGAAAAGTTCCTTGGAAACATTGTCTATCTCCTCTAGGGCTAGGCTCTTATTGGTGGATGCTCTTCTCTTGAACATCTTGAGGGCAAGTTAATGTAAGAAATCTTTAGAACCTCCTTCCCTCTCCTTGTAACTATGTTTCTTCCTAGTATAGAATGGTCAAACTACATTGGGAATGAATGGAATTGAATCCAAAATTAAGGTGGAAGCTTTGATGCTATGTGCTACCTATTTGATATTGGCTAGGAAGATTGATTTAGCTAAGTTTGTACTATAGAAGTTACTCCCAAACTTATGTGTTGAAAATCTACACACCTTTCCCAAAACACCCACACAACTCCCACATAACTTCATGTTCATAATTGAATAGTGGAAGCTACCCTAGGTTAGTGGAAAATTAATGTTTAATAAAAATTCAGATTTGGATGGGTCCCACTAGGTGCCTACCAAATAAACTAGCAAAAATCCTAACACACTAGGATTTAGGCTTCTCCACAAGAACTATGTTGGGATTAATTCCTAAGAAAGCCTTGGAATGGATCCTAGGCCTCAACCATTGCCAAGACTCATCTCCTAGTCATCCATCCATATCATGTTGAAGCTAGTAAACCCTCATGAAAAAATTGGAAACTGAATGTTGATATTGGAAGGTACTAAGCACCAAAGGAAGTCAAAAATCATAATAAAACAAGCTATTTTGGATAACAACACTAGTTGGCAAGTTCCATTGGGAATGAGAACTCCCACCACTAGCCAAGCTTCCAATCAACTCCTAAATGATAATACTAAGCATCAAACCCTAGCTAGAACCTCTAGAAACTCCAAAATCCCTTAAGGGCTATCAAAAAATGCCAAAAATCATTTGTTTTAGGGGAACCACATTGGAGGGCACTAGAGGTACACTGGCTAGCATAGTCTTAATGTAGTTTAGCAAGGTTTGGCCATCAAAAGCCTCAAATGACCTTCAAAGTGGCACATTCTAACCTTCACACCTCCTTGGAGTCTCTAATAGCCCTGAAATGTCAAACAACAAAGAAAAAATAGGTCAAACCCACTGGAACCTTCCAACTACAATAGGCATGATCCCAACTACATTGGTTAGTGTAGTCCCATTGTAGTTCTCCTAAGAAAAATCCAAAAATAACCTTCAATGTGGCATATCTCAACCTTCATACCTCCCTAGAGTTTCAAATAACCTTGAAATACCAAAGAACAAAGAAAAATAAGTCAAAACACATATGGACCCTAGAACTATGCTAGGGAATCTTGGAATTGTGCTAGCCAGCATAGTCCCAACATGGTTCCTTTATTAAAATCCAAAAATAGATCATTAACATATCAAATTAATCCCCAAATGCATCATCCTAATCCTAGAACCCTACTAGAGCCTTTAGAGATCACCAAACCCAAGAAACTAAGTCAAAAATGGCCAAAATTCATCATCTTCCCTACATTCACACTAGGACTATGTTGGCTAGTGTAGTCTAAGTGGGGATGGCTATGTCAAAGCTCAAATGACCTCTAGAATCAACAATGTTAAGCATAAAGTCCTAGATATGGGCATTAGTCACCCCAAGAATCCAAGAACTTGGTCAGTTAATCACCAAAACTCATCAACAACTAAGATTCATGTGCAACTACACTAGGATAGGCTATAGCCACGCTAGCCAGTAGGGCCTCAACATAGTTATGGTTCTAAGATGGTTTTACTAGCACCACAACACTTGAAATGACCTAAAACTTAACCAAGAAAGTCTAGAAACTTGAAACCCTAAAGCCAATTCAAATTTGGCCTTATTTAGACCATTACAAGTTTAAGTTTTATCAATCCACACTAAGGTCACAATCAACTACACTAGCCAATGTAGCTCTAGGGGGATGATGTCCAACTTCACTTTCAAAAATCTATTTTGGTCTTTGAATGAGTGATTCACAACCCTAATGCTCATGTGCTACCCTAGGAAGCTAATGGAACATACATTTTAACCCTGAGATTTCAAAAACTTACCTTTTCCATGGAACTACATCAAAGCCAAGCTAGCCAACGTAGTCTCAACATAGTTGGTAGTCCTTGATAGGATTTGTGGCTTCCATAGGATCAAACTAACCCCAAAGCTAACCAATCTTCACTCTTAATCCATTTCACTAGCAATATAGACCATCAAAATCCCAAAACTAGTCATAACAAACCCTAAAATCCACTTTTTGGTAAGAACCACATTGGAGCCTACCAAAGCCATGCTAGCCACCATAGTCCCAGCGTGGCTCTAGTGTAGTTGCAAAAAGGAACTTTTTTTGCATTTAAATAGCCTTAAAATAACATTAACAAGTGTCCAAACTCCTCCATCAACCTTGTAGCCTCCCACCATGGCCTACGAAGGCCTAAAACTAGCAAATTGTGATCCTAATTGATCAATATTAACCATGTTTTTCCCATGTTTTCTCCTAAATTGGTTTGGCCTTGTTTTGTTATGCTTTGACTTGATTTGACCTTGTTATGCATCAATGACCTTCAGTGCCCTATCATTTGATGTCATTTGGGTTAATTTTCATTATTTCCCTACCATTTAATCCTTGTTCCACCCAAATGTTTCTATCATTTCACATCTTTTAACCTTAGTAAACTTGGTTTGACATCAGTTAATACTATTGGACATCACTATGACCTTGTTTGATCCTCTGGCACATTATTTGATGGGATTTGATCATCATTTGGGCTTCATTTAACCTCATTCGATCCCATTCAACTATAATTTGGTTTTGTTCCATGTTAGTTAACCTTTGGTTTACCCCATTTAACTTACCTTACCTCCTATGACCTTTGTTAACCATGCTTTGATGTTGTTCAACATAATCTGATGGGATTTGACCATAATTAGGTCATCATTTCACCTCATGTGACCATCACATGGTCTTTATGTTACTTCATTCTATGCTATTTGACCTTCAATACATCTTACCTACCTTAACTCCCTTTCTATGGCCACCAGTGATCTTACTTTAACCTTGGTTGACATCACTAAATGAAGTTTGACCATCATTTAGTCCTCATTTGATTTCATTTTATCATCATTTGGCATTCTTTCAACCTCATTTGACATTACTTAGCCTTTGTTTCACCCTATTTATTTTAGCATACCTCTTATAATCTTTAGTAGCCTTTTTTGAACCTTGTTTGACCATTGATGAAACATGTTTTGGCTTACCCATGTATTATTGCTAGAGTATTTTCCTTATTTTGACATTACTTGCTCATTTTATCACACAAGTTCCACTTAATGTGCAATGGTTGATATTCAAGATTAAAGTATGAACACCTAGAGACAAATAAATTTACCTTTGAGCCTAAGTGAACCTCATGGTGATGTTCAATGATTCATTGACCTTAATTACCTAGATTTTGTGCCTGAAAGCCTAGTCAACTATATAGCCTTGATAGAGAAACCTCTTGAGTGGCTGGAAAACCTAGTTAAAACCCTTGACCTTGAGGTTTGTAATATTACTAAGGACTCTTTAGTTGAGGTTCTTGTCATGACACACAATGGTGAGGTGAAAACATTGAAACTAATTTCCTCACTAGAACCTCAACAAGCTCAAGACATCACCAAGGTTCCCCAAGACAAAATTAAAGCATTTTACTAGTTATATGAAGATATGCTAGGTCTAGATCCAAACCCAGTGCAACATAATATCATACTTGATCCTAGTATCAAGCTAGTTAAGAAAAAAGTTCATAAGATTAGACTAGATTTAGCTCTGGTAATTCATGATGAAATCACAAAATATTACATGAATTGGGTGTCTAACATAGTGGTAGTCCCTAAGAAAAATGGGAGTATACATATTTTTATTGATTTCTGAGGCTTGAATAAGGAAACCATCAAAGATGATTTTCCTTTGCCTAGTATTAACCAACTTATCAATACTACGACTAGACATGCCTTGTTATCCTTCATGGATGAGTTCTTGGGATACAACCAAGTTAGGATTACTCTAGAGAATCAACTTTCTATAGCCTTCATAACCTCTTAGGGAACCTTTTATTACATCATGATGCCCTTTGATCTAAAAAACATAGGTGCAACCTATCAATGAGCAATGACATATATCTTTAGTGGTTATATGCTAGGATTTCTTATTGACTACGTGGATGATATAGTGGTTAAGTCTAAAATGGCTAGTAACCATGCACATGACCTTGACCTTGTGTTGGAACAATGTCTCAAATATGATCTTAGGCTTAATCCCAAGAAGTGTGTCTTTGGGGTCAAAACTAGTAAAATGCTTAGCTTTGTAGTATCTGAAGCAAGAATACGTGTTGATCCTGATAAGGTTAACGCTATATCCAACTTGGCAACACCAACTAACCTTAAGAAGCTATGGGGATTGCAAGGTAGATTACAATTTATCCATAGGTTTATCTTTAGGCTTACGGATAAGTTACAACCCATGCAACAATTGCTTAAGATAGGAGTTTGCTATGAGTAAATGGCTTAATGCCAAAAAGCCTTTGAAAACCTTAAGCAAGAGTTAGCACAACTACCTATGTTCTATCTACCACAAAAGGATAAATCATTTTACATCTACCTTACTATCTCTAACATGTCCATTGCCTCTCTACTTTATCAAAAATGAGATGATGAAGCCGAGTTATCCGTATACTATCTAAGTCATGCATTGATTGCCTATGAGACCTGGTATATTGAAGTGGAGAAGTATTTTCTAGCCTTACACTTCTCATTGAAGAAGTGAAGACACTACCTCTTTAGGAGCCAAGTCAATTTCATTTGCACAAATAATGTGCTTAGAGCAATAATAATCAATATCTATGAAAGTAGCTATATAGCCCATTCAAAAGCCATAGCAGCTAAGTTTGACCTCCATTACATCTCCCAAGCCTCAATGAAAGGTCAAGCTATAGCCACACAACTTATCGTTTCCTTGGTAGAAGATCATGTAGCCATTCACAAAAAATTCCTAGATGAACATGTTATGGACCTTTTGGTTTTGGTATGTCAAAATATTAAGAAAAATGGAAGACAAGTTTGTTTGTATGTGTGTGTGTAGTTGATGTGCTTGCAAGACAAGAGCTTTGAAGATCAAGGTTATGGGCAAGGAAGGAAGGATTCATCATGTAAAGGAGGATGAAGAAAGACTTCTCTAGAAAGTAGAAGACATCTTGGTAGAATTGGAGTGAACTTAGACAAAGATGTCTTTAGAAATAGCAAGATTTCTTTCACAGATGAAGACATCTTTCATGAGGCAAAGACATTTTTATCAAATGTAGACCAAGTTTAGAAAGTCATCTTCGAAAAGACAAAGACATCTTTCAAGATGGAGACTTCAAAAAGATGTCTTTTCGGAAACAGAGACATCTTCCTAGTATTGAAGGCAAATTCAAAAATATGTCTTAGGTACAAGAAAAATGTCTCCTAGAACTATTATTGACCATTAGCTAGTCATTGCATGAGTTCCAAGATGGATTTAGAAACATGGTAGCTATAAGAAGACTTGATGTGCATTGGAAAATGTATAAGCCTTGTTGTATTGATTGTACAATCATTTGTAATCATTGAATTTTTTGTTGCTCCTCATTGTATTATCATTTTGGCATTGTAAAGTGTGTTATACCTAACTGTACAAGGATCAAAAAACTAAGTTGTAATTATCCTTTGTAATTCTTATTCTTGTTTCCCTACGGGCCTTATGTGCTTGAGCTTGTTGGGATCTTGTAGGATTGAGTTATTGGTGCTATGGTACAATACTCAAGTGTAGAGCTCAAGATTGTAAAGGTTGTGGAAGCTTTGAAACCACATTTCCAAGCCTAACAGAACCTTGCAAGGTTTAGTGATTGGTGTTACAGTATGAAACTTTGGAGTAGGGATTGAAGACTATACAAGATGTAGACCCTTCAACCACATTTTGAGAGCAACAAAGTCCAAAGGTATGCTTGAAATCTATCCTTCCAGTGTGAAGTACTCAAGTTGGAAAACCATGTAAATTCGTGTGTGTGTGTGTTATGTTTCATAAAAGTTCAATTTGAGGAACTTATTCATCTCCCCACCCCCTCCTCCCACCCTTTCTAAGTTCAATGATCCACAAGTGGTATCAAAGCTGGGTACTCTTCCTCTCTCTAAGAGTGAACATGAAAGGGACACTTAACATTAGACGGAGCTTAATGGACATTATCAACTATGCATTCAATTCATTTGTCACCTCTTTTATCAAGGTAAGTATTTTATTTCTTTGCTTACATTTAGAAAGAAAGAAGACTCTTCTTTTAAAGTTAACAACTCTTGTAATAATTAAATAACACTTCCTTTGAAGATAGGTATGAAACATTTTTCCATAGCATTATTTCTTTCCATCCAAAATTTATGCATTGAAATAAAAGATGCTTTACATGCCAAGGAAATAAAAATCAAAATTCTTAATGATGAATGATCTTACCTTAAAGGGAAAACTTAGACCTTAGGGCTAAGATTCAAAAACTGACAAGAATGTTTGAGCAGTTGAACAAGAGCTCTTTGGAGAAACCCAAGAATCAAAAACAACATTTATCTAAGTTTGGAAAATCTTCTAGATCAAATAACATGAACTGTTTCTTTTGTGGTAAATATGATCATGTTCAAGCTTATTATTACCTTAGAATGCATCACTACTCTTGGGTTTTGCAAAACCAACCTAGAAAGAAAACCATTCAAGGTTGGAGAGAGAAATAACGAAAGGTTGAAAAGAATTTGATGGCACAAATTACCTTCTCCAATGACAATGCTAGCACATGGTATAGTGATAGTGGGTGTTCAAGGCACATGATAGGTAACAAATCCTACTTCACTCACTTCACCAAACAAAATTGTGATACAATCATATTTGGAGATGACATGGAAGCACTCATAACAAGTATTGGTACCATTGGGGGAAAAGGTAAGGGATTACCCACTGTGAACAAAGTGCTATTCGTTGATGGGTAAAAACATAATTTACTTAATGTGAGTCAACTTTGTGACTCCAATTTTAATGTTACCTTTTAAAAATAAAGTCATATAATACAAGATTTATCTACTGGAAACAATGTGATTGAAGGATCTAGAAAAGGAAATGTATATACTACTATATTTGGAAACTCTCCTAACCTTGAATCTAAGTGTTTAGTAAGTTGTTCAAATGATAGATGTCTTTAGCATAGGAAATTGGGCCACATCAACAAGGAAATTCTCCAAACCTTGGTAACAAAAGAAATGGTGTGTGATCTCTCTAAGCTTAAAGATTTCAACCTACATACATGTGAATCCTTTCAAAAGGAAAAACAAACAAGGGTAAGATTTGGTAAGAAAAATTGTATATCTACTACTCATCCCTTATAATTACTTCATATGGATGTAGTTGATCCAATTCAAACTCTTAGCCTAGGAAAGAAAAGATATTTTCTAACTATTGTTGATGATTATTCTCTCTTTACTTGAGTTGCCTATTTATATCACAAAGATGAAGTATTTGATCATTTTTTGAGAATTAGCAATCAGATCCAAAAAGAAAAGGAATATGGTATTAAGGTTATCAAAAGTGACAATGGATGTGAATTTAAAAATGAAAAATTTAAATAATTTTGTCAAATGAATGACATTCTACATCAATTCTTTGTTATAATAACTCCTCAACAAAATGGTGTAGTTTAATGAAAGAACAAAATCTTAAACAAGATGGAGAGAATGATATTAAATGATTGAGGTCTTCCTCACCACTTCTAGGATGAAGCTATCAACATTGCTTGTTACATATCCACTAGAGTTATGGTAAGAAGATTCACTTCCAAAACCCCTTATGAATTATGGACTAGTAGAAAGCCCTTAGTATCTTACTTTCATGTTTTTGGTTCAAAATGCTATATCCTAAATGAAAAAGATACATTGAAAAAGTTTGATGCAAAAATCGATGAAGGAATTTTCTTAGGTTATTCTCTAGTCTGTAGGACATATAGAGTGTTCAACAAAAGAATAAATATGATAGAGGAAATGATAAATATCAAAATAAATGACTATGAAATTACTTGTCCTCAACTTGATGATGAAACTATTCCCATTCAAAAACTATCCAACCCTACTTTAGTACAAGATGACAAGAACTTAGAATCTAGTAGTGAACATGAAGAGGAAGAAAATGATGATGATCAAGAAATATCTTCCACTCTACAAAAAATGCTTAGGCTTAGCAAAGCTCACTTTATTAATGATGTAATTGGAGAAGTTCAAGATGGTGTTTGTACTAGAAGCCAAATGAAAGAAATCTATGCCTTTTCCACATATCCTTCTTAGCTTGAACCCAAAAGTTTTAAGGAAGTTGAAAGAGATGACAGGTGGATTTCAGCTATGCAAGACAAAATTAATCAATTTTCTATAAATAATGTATGGGAATTAACACCTAGACCTACTAATAAACCTGTTATTGGGACTAAATGGATCTTTAGAAACTAGACTAATGAAAATGAAAACCTCATAAAGAATAAGGCTAGATTGATTGCCAAAGGATACAACCAATAAGAAGGAATAGAATTTGATGAAACTTTTTCTCTTTTTGCTAGATTAAAATTTATTAGACTTCTTCTTGCTTATGCAAGTATCAAAAACATCATGCTTTATCAAATGGATCTCAAAGGTGTGTTCCTAAATGAAACCATATAAGAAGAAGTTTATATTAAACAACCTAAAGGGTTTGTTAACTTCAGCATGACTAATCATGCCTACAAACTTAAAAAGGCTATCTATGGTCTTAAACAAGCTCTAAGAGCTTGGTATGGAAGACTTTCCCAACATCTCATATCTAATGGATTTGAAAGAGGTAAGGCTAACATTACATTGTTTATTAAAAGAGAAGGAAAATATCTTCTATTAAAAGAGAAGGAAAAGATCTTCTAATTTTTCAAATCTATGTTGATGATATTATTTTTCGTGCCACTAATGAAATCCTTTGCAAGAAATTTTCTAATCTCATGCAATCCAAATTCGAAATGAGTGGAGAACTCAAAAACTTTCTTAGGTTTTAGATCTACTAGACAACTGATGGAACCTTCTTATGTCAAACCAAGTATGTAAACAATCTTCTGCTAAAATATGGGTTGGTTGATGTTAAAGTTAAAGGTACTCTAATGGCTACAAATTCTAAACTTGTTAAAGATTACCATGGTAAGTCAATTGATCCCAAGCTTTATAGAGGTATGATTGATAGTCTTCTTTATCTAACTACAAGTCAACTAGATATAGCTTTAAGTGTAGGATTGTGTGCTAGATATCAATCAGCTCCAAAAGATTCTCACTACCAAGCTATTAAAAAATCTTTCACTACTTAAAAGTTACTACTAACTAGGGCCTTTGGTATCCAAAGGATTTCTCCCTTGATCTTGCTGGTTATTATGATGTAGATTGGGCAAGATGTTCTGATGATTGCTATAGCATGAGTGGTAATTGTTTCTTTTTGCAAAGAAGTCTCATTTCTTGGAAAAACAAGAAGAAAACCTCTACAACTCTTTCAATTTCAAAAGCTAAATACATGTCTACTGGTAGTTTTTATGCTCAATTACTCTGGATGAGAGAGACTCTGAAAGATCTAGAAGTAAATGTAGACTCAACTCCTATGTACTATGATAAGAAGAGTGCCATCAACATGAACAAGAATCCAATCCAACATTCTCATACCAAACATATTGAGATTCACCATCATTTCATATGAGACCATACACAACTAGATCATGTCAAACTAGAATTCATTAGAACCAAAATTTAACTAGCTGATGCCTTTACAAAACCCTTAGATGAACATCAATTGGTATATCAATGCAAAGATATGGGAATAGGACCTTGTCCTATCATGTGAGAATTTTCATTTTATCTATTCCAAATTTAAAAAACCAAACAAAAATCACAAATCCAAAACCCCAAAAACATTTTCTTTTCTTTATGCATCTATTTAGGACGATTTTGCCTCACCTTTTTGGTTAACCCATTTTCTTAAGTTTTGGAAATTATCAAAAAGAGGGAGATTGTGAACCTTTTGGTTTTGTTATGTTAAAATGTTAAGAAAAACGGAAGACAAGTTTGTTTATATGTATGTGTGTAGTTTTTGTGCTTGAAGAAAAAGATCTTAAAAGATCAAGGTTACAAACAAGGAACAAAGGATTCATCATGCAAAGGAAGATAAAGGAAGACGTCTATGGAAAGTAGAACGCGTCTTGGTAGAATTGAAGTGAACTTAGACAAAGACATCTTCAAAAATAACAAGACATCTTTCATGGACAAAGATGTCTTTCATGAGGCAAAGACATCTTTACCAAATGCAAACCAAGTTTAGAAAGATTTCCTCTACGATGGAGAATTTAGAAAGATTTCTTTTTAGAAACAAGGACATCTTCTTAGTATTAAAGGAAAATTCAGAGAGATGTCTTAGGTATGAGAAAGATGCCTCCCACAACCATTATTGACTGTTAGCTAGCCATTGCACAAGTTTCAAGATGGATTTAGAAATATAGTAGCTATAAGAAGACTTGATGTGCATTGAGAAATGTGCAACCCTTATTGTATTCATTGTACAATCATTTGTAATCATTAAATTCTCTGTTGCTCATTATATTATCATTTTGGCATTGTAAAGTGTGGTGTACCTAACTATATAAGGATCAACAAACTAAGTTGCAATTATTCCTTGTAATTCTTGTTCTTATTGCCCTACAAGGCTATGGTATCCTAGTGCTTGTCGATATCCTACGGGATTGAGTTGTTGGTGCTATGGTACAACAATCTAGTGCCAAGCTCAAGATTGTAAAGGTTGTGAAAGCATTGAAACCACATATCCAAGCTTGATGTGACCTTGCAAGGTTGAGTGAGATTGTAAAGGTTGTGAAAGCATTGAAACCACATATCCAAGCTTGATGTGACCTTGCAAGGTTGAGTGATTGGTGTTGTGGTACAACACTCTAAAGTGGGCCTTGAAGACTATACAGGGTATGGATCCTTCAACCACATTTTGAGAGCAAAAATTTCTAGATGTGTGATTGTGATCTACCCTCCAACTATGCAGTACCCAAGCTGGGGAGCCATGTAAATTCATGTGTGTGTTGTGTTTCATAAAACTTCGACTTGGGAAACTTATTCATCCTCCTCCCCCTTTGAAGTTCAACAATCCACACATGTCAACATTATTAGTAAAGTACCTAAGGACTATGAGGCAATTATGCACTTTGACAAAACTTCAACTACCAATTGGGCTAGTGCTACTACCATCATAACATTGACTTTTGGTGAAATCTAACCCTTCGCTTACCATTTCTAGTTTTCATGTACCAACAACATGGTAGAGTATGAAGGATTAATCAAGGTGTTGGTGACCGTTTGGGATGCGACTGCCAACGAGTGTCCTCAAACAGGATTTAGGTGCTTGCTGGTCTCTGGCAACACCGAGGCCCATATACCTCCAAATAGACTCAATAGTTAATGTGAGTATGTGTGTGTGCTATTGCAGTGTTCTGTTGTGAAAAATGAAATGATTGGGTTGTGTGTAAAACTATAAATGACTTATCTTAAAGAGATTCAGCCAACTTTGCAAAGTACTGTGAGTTGTTGAGAGTTTCTATTTTGTTCAATTGCCTAGTCTATGCGGTCCTTATAATACCTACTTGTAACAAATAAAGTTTTGCAAAAACATTTGAGCACAACTCTGCGAATCTACTTCTAATTTTCCCCAGAGAAAGAGATAGTTCCACAAGAAAACTAGAAATAGAGCGAGATTCAATGGAAATAGAAAGAAGAGAAAAAGAAAGCAGATTTGTGTAAAGATCTCAAATGTTTAAACAAGGTAAAATGATACGAGTAAACACTTCGCAATAAAGCTATCCCAAATTCAATAACTACGAATTGTTCAAACTTCCAAGGCTCAAATAAGCAATTTCTTCAAGACAATCCTACTATGCTACCCAAAAAATTGCTGCGTAAACTATCACGTACCAGACTCTATTTTGGCTAGATAATGGATGTCAACAATTGCATTCAACAGAACCTTCAAAAGACTTGACAATTTATGATTGAAATACCATGGAGATTCACTTTAAAGATAAAAGAAGCTATTCTGGTCCTATCAAAATACCAAAGATTTTCTGAACCCTCTTGACTATTGAATTGTTCAACGGCTTGACTACATGCAGAGGCTCTCTTACAACAATCTCAATAGCGGTTCTTATACATTGCACAATAATAAAATTTACTACTAAAAATTCTCTTAAGGCTTTCAAACATAAGCTCTTCTATGGAAAAATTTTAATGGAAATTTTCTATCATGCAACAAGAACAATAAGAGTAATCTAAAAATCCCAAAATTACTTGCCAAGCATGATACCATCTAAACCACTAGCTAAACAATTTAAACAAAATAAAAAATAAACATAACTCACAAGACTATGATAAAGAGGCTGAAATGTTTTCTTTAACAAGTCATCTTACAAGCAATCTTTCACAATGTCTTCTTTTCCAATGCTCTTCCCTTAGCCACCAAGAGCCAAAGTGAGACCTCCTTTTCTTCCTACCCTTGAAGCCCTTTTATAGGGTCTCATAGGTAGTTAGGTAAGTTACAAACATTTTGGGTGGTTATAACCACCATAGAGATAAAAACGCTATAGTTGACAAGTGTCCCATTTAGTTGCCAAGTGGTCACCATGGAGATAAAAAAGCTGTAGTTGACAAGTGTCTAGTTGTCACAAACACCATGGTAGTTAATCATAATTACTTTAATTGAGAAGTGTTCAATCCACATGGGCCTTTGAACAAGTGTCCCATAAATTCCCTTTCTTTTTTAAACAATAAGTAAATATAATTTTTTGTCCTAGGAGAAAATTAAAATTTAACATGACCAATTTCACCATAATGGAATTATGCATCCTTGGAATCTCGATTATGGTCATCAGAAAATAATTGTTCAGAATCTTGGTTAAAACCAATCATTTTAATTTCTGAACAGCTTTGTTTAGACACGTCAACATCATCTGTTTACCAGGTGCTTCTCGATGTTCATGCCTGCCACTGTCCACAATTCTATTTCAATCATCGTCGCAAGTGCAGTAGCTGCAGCAGAGAGGCCAAGATCAAAGCCAAAGTCACAGGTCAGCAGCACAAGTAGGTTCAAGGCTGGAGGCTCATTCCCCTAACATCCAACAGCAATAACAAGGCTACTACAAGCCCTAGTGCACCAAATCACGATAATGGCCACCATTTTTGCGTAAATAAATCCCATCATGATCTGCCTTGATAAAGCCCTCAAAACCTTAAATGAGTAAGGCAGAGCCAGAAATATGTTGATCTAGAACAATCTTCCCATAGCTGCAATGCCACATGCTTTACAGTCCATGCACAAGAGCCTTCGCTCTGGATCCCCTGCCGACGTATTTTCAGGCCCACCGTAGCTGCGCGTTTCAGTCGACGTACATGGACAACGCCATGCCGTTGCCGCCCTCTCCACTAGTGCTCACCGTCAGATTCTTGATCACGCCCAGCTTTAAGGTTGGGGATTCCGTTATCAAGGCCTGCGTCTACGCCATGCAGACGTCGCTCCCTAACTGATTTCTCATTTTTTCTTTGAAACACAAAGCGTCCATTTTTGTGACCCTGTTGTGCTAATTTTGGAGGCTAAATCTATCGAGTCCAGTCCTTATGCTGCAGTTGATTAATTTTGTTTGGTTTTTCGTGGAAGAAGATGGCTGTTCACGGAAATTTTTGTTGGCAAATTTGCCCAGTTTTTTCACGGATTTTAGCTATGAAGGGTTATTGTATTAATTTACATCTGATTGCTTTTATTGTAATTTTCCAAATTTCACCTATTTGGAGATCTTTGAAATTCACATGGCCAAACACGCATATGGTTCTGCCTTGGGCGTTCATAGTATTGTGGATAGTTTTTACTCCTCTTTTTGCTTTCTTGCAACTTTTTTCTCCCTGCTTCATCCACTTTTCAGCCATGATCGCCTTCCCTTTAGCTGCCACTCAATGTTTTACATTACTTGCAAGCATTTGGGTTGCTTTCCAAAGCCAGATCCTGCAACAAAGAAATGAACAATTCTACCATTTGCTAGTGTGGTATTGTTACTAGAACCACTGCAAATTCATCCCTGCTTCGGTAGTTGCAAATGTCGAGTCACTGGTGTCATCTAGATACACCGAAACTCTATTTTTAGTGATAGTTATTCAGTATCAGAAGGTTTGAAACTCTGTTGAGCATCCCGGAAATTTTTGCACGAACTGTATGCACCCTACACCAGCGGAGCTAAAGGCGCAATGAAAATGATTACAACCATCGTTCCCAGTGAGACCTCCATGTGTGCTCTATGTTCACTAAATTTCTGGGACCATATTCTTGGCAGGATGCCCTTGTCTACGATGATTTAAGATTTTCGTCAACTGCAGTTATGCACTACATTTTTCTTGGAGTTTATTTCTCTACCATGCCCTGGTGCTCTGTCAAATACGAGCTAGAAACCCTATTGCATTTTTTCCCTTTTCTGGGAAGACTCCACTCTCTGTATACTATGGATTATTGAAGGAGATCTTCTTTTTCTTTTGCAGGTTCTAGGAGAAAATGATAATTTTGGTTTAGGGTTCTAACCATTTGAAATCTTTACCCCAGATTTACCTAGGGCTTCCTCCGTTTTTCTTTCCAAAAACCTTTAATCAATTTTATCATGCCAACCTGTTCCATGAAATGGCCAAAATTTGCCAACACAAGGGAATGATGGTAGCTCATGACCAAAGAATCAAATGCCTAATGATAAAGGGTGATTCATAACTTATACTTAACCAAGTAACAGAGGTTTATGCTTGTAAAGCCAAACATTTGCAACCTAATTATGACCTAGGTAAAAAAATAATGTAACAATTTATAGACATTGGTATCCAACATATACCTTGAACTAAGAACACATTAGCCAATGCAATTATGACCTTAGTTTTAAGTGTGATGCTTGATGTGTTTATCAAGTTTCCTTTGTTAACTGTGAACTATGTCGTCTCCATCACATAGAAAACTGAAGGTGACTCTATAGCTTCTATCAACACCACTTCTCAAAAGGAATGGTATGATAATATTAAGTTTTACCTGATGCATGGTGAATTCCCACAAGGCCTAACTACTTCTTAAAATTACATTGTATGTAAAAGATCAAAACAATATGTCATTATAGGCAATAACACACTATGTCAATGGTCCTATGATAGCATATTGTTAGTGTGCTTGGGCTAAACCAAAGCTTGCACAACCCTTGAGAAAGTTCATGAGGGTGTATGTAGGGAACATATAGGACCTAGAGCCATGGCCACAAAGATTAGATGACTAGGCTATTACTAGCCCTATATGGAAAGTAACTATCTACTAAGGCTAAAAATTATGACACCTGTCAATGGCATAGCAACTTGTTACATGTTCTATCAACTAAGTTACACACTACTTAGATAACTTGGCCATTTCAATGATGGGAACTTGACATTATTGGACCTATAATATGTAAGTCTTCTACAGGGCATAGCTTCATTATCATTACAATTGAATACTTTACAATGTAGGTTGAAGCTATTTCCCTAAGGAAAACAACATCTTATCAAGTTCATAGAATCATAATAGATAACATAGTAGTCCATTTTGGCATACCTTTGACCATAGTTATAGATAATGGACCATAATTTAGTAGCCAAGAAATGCAAGCATTTTGTCAAGACCTAGGTATTAAAATTTTCTTTTTGTCACCGTACTACCCTCAAGCTAATGGACAGGCTGAAGCTAGTAATAAGGCCATCATAAACTTGCTTAAAAAGATGCTAAATAATAGTAGGAATTAGTGGCATGAGCAACTTGTCTACAAACTTTGGGCCTATAGAACTATCTATCGAACTACAATTGATGTAACCTCATATAGCTTAGTTTATGGATTTGAGGCTACTTTACCTCTTGAATTGCAGGTTCCATCACTCTTAGTGGCTTTATCAAACTTCATCAATGATAAGTAGAATAAGGAGCTCTGTACCCTTGACTTGGATTTGATGAAAGAATAGTAAATACAAATGCTTACTCACATCGAACGATCAAGGAGGAAGACCTAGTCCTTAAGACTATTCGTGAGCATGCAGATAAGTTCTTAACCAACTAGAAAGGGCCTTTATTAATCATCAAGGCCTATGGCAATGGAGCCTTCAAACCAACATACATGGATGTGAATGAATTGGCCAATCAAGTCATCCATTCTTATCTAAAGCCTTATTAAATATAGCATAATTTTCTTTATAAGTACAAACTAATAATTAACATCAACAACCTTTACAACCTATAGCAAGTGAGCCTATATGATCTTTACTTATCTCTCTCTTAATTTCTCTCTCTTTGGGTATAATTAATAAATTGTAAGCTTTGTAATTCTAATGTAAATTACACAAATCTCCCTATGTTGTAACAATGGTGACTTATTGCAACCTAGTTTGCTAGTTGTCTCATGTGGCCCTATGCATTATCTTGTAGCAACATGTTTTCTTTATCTTTTTTTTCTTTTCCTCTTGAAGTTATGCTTGTAGGATGAAGCTTGGAAGGTTAATATAAAGGTGCAACTCATCATGACAATAAGTTACCACATGACCTTGATGCACAAGATTTGGTAAGCTTGTCCTATCATGTCAAGAGTGCTTATTTTACATCATTTCCATTACTTCTCCTTAAGCCCAAGCCCATAGTATAATTATAACCTTCATTTCCCTAAACAAAAATGATGTCCTATGTTTGACACTCATGCATTATGGCCATGTGAAATTTCCTTCATCATGATCCATCATCAAGTCCGTTGGATGTAACACAACTCATTCAATGGAAAAACCAAATCAAATCCAGTCTTGGTAATGAAACCCAATGAAGGTTCCACCCCAAAAAATGGGAAAGCAAATTGCCAAGAAGCTAAAAGGTTGATGAAGACCAAAAGATAAATCAAAGGCTCCAAACAAGCAAAGTGAAAATCCTAATGCCCAAAGAATCCTTAGAGTGAGATGTTGGTTACTCAAAAACATTACCAAGTGGCCAAGATTGTGAAGCATGAAGTGCAAAGACCTCATTGATCATTCAACATGTCACTACCATATTGTAACCATGATGTCAATATTTGAAGTTCATTGGTAATCCTATGACCACTCTCTCATGACCAAATATATCCTTTAGCCTCTATCACCTTACCATAACCCTATCTTATCATCACAAGCACTCTTTGATGTGGTTTGACACTACAAAATCAAATTCCAAGAGGGAATGTTGGTGACAAACCTACAATGGTGTTTTGTAATTTTTTGTCAATGTCTCTCAGGTCAATCCTTAGAACATCAACAAAGAGGGGGCCAATGAAACACCACCAAGAAAATTCATGTTGTAACATTTTGAACACTATAACCTTCACTATCAAACTTGAGGTTGGAATTTTTATTGTAAAATGTAAAGATTATAGTCCAAGAGCTGCAATGTCACATGCTTAAACTTTTTGGGCTAAAAAATGATTCATAAATTATTGTAGCCTCATTTCCCATGTGAAAGAAGTCATGTCATATCTATATTTAGGCTTGGGAAGGCTGAAAATGCCTTGGGAACTGTAAATTTAGCATTTTCATGGGTTTTATGTTGGCTATAGCCACAACTATGCTAAAACGACTTACATGCAAGGTTGGAAGTGTTGAGTTTTTATTTTTCTAGCAATGGCTAGTGTAGTTTCCATAACCCTTAGCGTGGATGCTACAAGGCTAGCATGGATGCCACAAGGCCAATGTTGGGATTGTTGGGTTTCTACTTTTTCATGAAGCTAGCATTGGAGTGGTTAGGTTTTTTGTTTTCCCAATAATTTCAGCATAGATCCCACAAGGCCAATGTAGTTGGATGAAGCTAGTGTAGTTGCAATAGTCTATTTGTATGTATGGTATCTAGCATAGTGTTGATGACCTAGGTTCATCAAAACTTACTAGAAATGGATAACTATAGTAGAAATGATGGCCTTCCACACCTATAAATCACACCAATTTGTTAGCAATCATGAAAGAAATATGCAACAAACATCAGTAGCCATGTGACCTATAAGGGAAAATTTTAAACACATTGAATGGGTTCAACAAAAAGTTCTTCAATTCAACCATTTTGCACTTGCAACCTTGAGCACCTAAAACCTTTGGCATTTTGTGATACTTTTGGAGAAAACTGGAAACTCCCTAGACATTGGAAACTCTCAACATAGTACCATTGCAAAAAAATGTCAAGCACAACACTTACCCTCCCTAGTCACCAATGCTATAGATCCAAGCTAAGAGCCAACAAGGAGTTTTGATGATTGAAGTTAGGAAGTACTTGGATTGTCAGGCTAACTACAAAACATAAACTGCCAACTTCAACAAACCTCAAGCTTTATCTGAGCAACTCCATGTGCATTCAGGCACACATATTGTACAATTTTGAACTTTACACTTTGGATATTTTATTACTACAATAAATTTTACAGTTCATTTGTTGTGCAAGTTCTTATGATTTTATTTTGCACATTCATTCTTAGATAAAATATACATTATTTTTAAAATTTATTTACCCCCATTAACACTCCCTAAGTCCATGGGTGATCAAAAAGACTGTCCAGGGCTCCTTGGATCCCCTTTCTTAGCAACCCTTGGGATTTAGGGTTAAAATTGTTTCACTTGAAATTTTTAGATTTTCCAGCAACTAAATTTTTCAGGTGTTACAACTGCATAGGATGCAATGGAAGTAGAACAAAGATGCAAGGAAGAGGAGGAGTGAATATGCAAGGAGGAATAAGAGAGAACATCTAAGGAAGCATTAGATGTCATGGATTCTATCTTTAAGGACTTATCTCTAGAAGGCACTTTCCCTATGGATATGCAACATGATCTTCCAAGTAATCTTTATTTTTGTTTGTATCCTTGTTTTTAAGGTTTATGTCTATCCTTGTAAGTGTATTAATGGTTATGATTGTTGTAGTATATGAAACTTCTTCAAAAGCATCCACATCTAAGTTCCACTTCAAGCCTTACGTCGAGGTTCCAAATGAGGCAGAATTCATGCAAGGCATGGTGGATGATATGATTGATTAGTTACAATAGATAGATCCCAATGTTGATAAGAACAATTAACACATTTTTATCTACATTTTTATTTTACATTTTTATGGATTTTTATATTTTTTAGCTATATGGTGTTAGTAGTTTAAAATTTTTTGGTGTTCCTTTTATTTATATATTTATATTGGTGTTGTACTTTAGCTATTGTAGTATCCAACGTGAGATGGTATCCGACATGAGATGTTGTGCTCAATGAGCTCCCTACACTATCACTCAATGTGGAAAATGTTCCATAGAGGTTGTACGAAGGGGCTACCTAGTGTGCTAACTCATGTGCAAGGACATTTTAGGAGACCCAGTGCTCTAATGAATTTCTATGGGAGGAGGTTGTGGCTTTGAGAAAGTAAGTGAACAAGCTATCAAATGAGAATAGGAGCCTTTGCAATTGAAAAGAAGTCATACAAGCTCATGTAGCTAAGAGGGACTCTTTGCATATGAATGAGATCGAGTGGTCATAGTATTGGAGTGTCATTCAAAACAAGGTTGCTCAAGCTATGAGCAATTTGGAAAAAGACATGCAAATGAAGTTACTGGTTTGTAAGACTAGAGATTGGAGGGACTATTATGCTTGAATGCTTGAGTGAGGTAGAAAGAAAAAGGACCACAAGCAATAATACAAAGTAAAGGAGAGCTATCTGAAGTTGTAGCATACATAGGCTATTGAACAGTGAAAGCATAAATCATTTGTGTAGGTGATAAATGTGAGGGACACCTTCAAGATGTTCATAGATTTAGTGGTGGTGATTGATTCTCCTACTCCTCATATTACTATTGCATCTTGGAAGACTAATACAGCTAATCTTTCTCATGATCCTCCCAAGTGGACAAAATTTGAGAGGCAAAAGATCCTAACAAGAGTAGATCTGGGAGAAATTGACTAGGCTAACATGAGTAAAGAACAAATTCTTCACAAGCTAGAGATTGTTCTCCAAAAATTTTCCCCAAAAGATATTGTTTCAAAATCACCTAAGGTTCATATGGATATATTTTAGTTTTTAGTTTATTTTTCTTATCATATCTTTTAGTCATCATGATTACAAATGATTTGTATGTTTCATTGTTCACAGGCCCAAGTTATGGTAATGGTATCAATGATGATGTGGACAATGATACTCCTCCTCCTCCTCTAGCATAGTTTTGGCTACTTTTAGACATGCTACATTTTGTTATTTTGGTTATAGTATTGTAGTTGTTTATTTTGGCTATCATATCCTTTGAAGACTATGTACTATTTTTGATGTTCACTATTACACAGTGAAACTATGGCTATGGGATATTTTTTTTTATTGTCACACTGTGTAACTATGGCTACTATTTTTGTTTTGATTTAAAGAATATTATTTTTTGTTTTTACATTTTAAAAAAAAATATGAAATTTTATATTTTCTATTTTTTATGTCATTTTATAGTTTTGTGTCAATGCAAATGGAAATAAGTATAAATCGTAAACTTGCACAAAATGTAAAGTAAAGGCTATATAGTAAAGAATTAAATAAGAAATAACAAGGCTGAAATTTGTCAAGGAAAATAAAATATATAAATAAAATTTGAGCATTAGGCTACAAAGTAAAAGGATACATCATATAGTACATAGTTGAATGATTAGGTGATGTACTCAATTATGTAACTATTTTCTAATCTTCTAAAGATTAGGAAAAGTGTAAGGCCTCTGTTGCACAATCTTTTACTCTATGTTCCCATTACTTATAATGTTGAATGGGAGCTCTCCCCATGGTTCATTCATGATATCATTATTGTTGGTGTTTTCTTTGTCCACATCATTGTAACTCATGACTTTTTTTCTAGTGGTAGGAGTTTCTTCTTGAAATTCTACCTCAGATCCTTACTCTATGTCAACATTGTTGACAAACAAGTTGATTTTGCTATCTTTGTGGATAATAATATCATCTTCCTCATAAGATAGATGAATTTTTTTATAGATAGAAGAAGATACTACCTATAGTCTGGCTAACCAAGACCTTCCTAAGATTAGATTGAATCTTGATATCTTTTCCACCACTAAGAAATTGGTAAATGGGGGGAATTATTTCCTAAAAATGAAGTCTAAAGAAATGAATCCTCTCATGTCTACTCGTGATCCATTAAAGGACTTAAGAGTAAAAGTGAAAGTACTTTGCATATATTCTACCATGACTAGATTCTCTATGATGGGAAAGGGTATAACATTTGTAGCCACTCCATCATCAAGGTGCATCCAGTGTACCTTATATTTTCCAATCCTTATAGTTATAAAGAGAGGGGCTCTTGAAATTTCATCACTTTGTGAACTAGTATTTACCTCACTATCATGAAAAACTAAGGTAGTTGACTTCATTTTTATCCCTAGGTGAAGGTGGCATCATTATTATAGGTATGGACTCTTTGTTGGTTGGAATATCTTCACTACTCAAAATAAAGGTCAACCTCTTTACCAAGGCTTTATGATGAGCAAAGATGGTCATCACTAGGTCTTATAAGCTCAAAGAAGTGCTTTTCTATTTAAGAAAAAGCTTGACTTGTTCCATGGCAATGAGAGATTCTTTGTTACTATTTGATATTTTTCCATTCTTCTTGTCCTTGACTTCATCCATTATACCTAAAATTTTGATGGCATGCTTTAGTGTTTGTGGTTTAGGCCACTTCCCTTTCTATTATTGTTTGTCATTCTTCCTAGGTTGACAAGTGTTAGAGCTCATGTGAATGACTCAAATAGGTGTAGGCTTTCATGTGACTACTTCCTTTCACACCTTTGATTATTTATTGTCCTTGGCCTGAGGCTTATGAGCTAGATTCTTACATTGTTTTGAAGGTGATTTCTTGTTGTCCAACTATGGAGGAGTTAAGGTATTGAATACCATGAAAGGACATTGATCAACCTGGGCTATAAGCTTAATGAAGGTGAGAGAAGACACTCTAATTAAAAATAGCTCTTTGGGAGGTGTGATATTCTTATGACAAAAGAAATCCTTGAACTTAATGAAGTTGAAGCCCTTTCATCACAAGTAGGTACTCAAATCACAAATAGCTCCCTCGTAGGTTTAGGATTGTTATTAACACTAAATGTATCTATGGTATATGCGTTATTGTTGGCATTCAGTGAGTCTTTGTACACTTGCATCCTCTAGTTTTTAGGCCTGACTAGATTGGATGTGTCTAGAACAAATTTTTCACTATCTATCATTATTTGTACATCATCCTTTAGATCTAAGAAAAAATTAATGCCATGGCCAAGGAGATGATGATAATGGAAAAACTAGTCTAGATTAAAGTATTGGGTAGGGATGGATCATCTTTCATGGCTATGGTAGGATCCTTAGCGATCTCACATAAGTGATCATACCTCTTACATGCATTCTCCATTAGTTGTTTGTAGTCAATGCAGCTACTCTTAAGTAACTGATCAAGAAGCTCAAACAATTTCATGGGCAACTTCATGTACTTGAACCAATATTTTCTTTTAAAGTTAGGCCTAGGTGGGTTAGAGGTAGAGGCACCTAACATTGAAGGTTGAATAGTGGTGGTAGGGACCTTTGGTTGTGTTGTTCTTGGCCCCTACAAGGTTTTAGTTTCTTTAGCCACTATGGCCATGGCTACATGGTTCAATTTTCCCCTATCCCTATTCTTTTTTGTGTTGATTTTTGTATGTTACATATGCTAGGTCCTTACTGGCTTTTGCAACATCCTCTATGTTCTTGGTTTGAAAAAAGGCTTGGCTAAGTGACTTCATGTCCAAGTAGTATAGCTTGAGCTTGATGAAATCATTAACCACCTCCTTGAAAATGGCCAAAAGATGTGTTTCAAAGATGGGCTGAAGAATTTTGTTGAGGATAGCATTCCATCTTTGTATACATTTTTGAATAGGTTCAAGGGGCTACTACTTAATCATCATTAATTAATCTAGCATTGTTTTGAATTTCAAGTTATACTTGTAATGGTTAACAATTTGAAAAATTAAGTCATCTAAAGAGGCTATGAAACCTTTGGGTAATACATGATACCAATACAAGGATTTTATAGTTAGAGACATAGGAAGTATGCACATCATAGTATAGGGGCAAGCTTGCAAAAAAAAAGCACATAGAATGGAAGGTAATGAGATGTGAATTAGGATCATCCTCACTATTGTATCTGATGAAGTGGGGGATTGGAATACCCATGGAAAGAGTTGTCTATGGGATGATAGGATGAATGGGCTCATCTTGATAAAATTTCATGATTTTCACCATCTAGGTAGTGAATACCTTCAACTTTTGTAGCCCTTCTGTGAGGTCCTAGGTCATTTTGAAGGCCTAATCTAAGACTTGAGGCATTCCTCTAGGTTGTGGATTTGAACTAATGGTTGCAGGGAAGTTGGATGGGCTGGGGTCATGCAATAAACATTATTATGGATGGAAGAGGTTAGGTGATCATTACAATAGGATAACTAAACAAGGATAATGATGTTTGAGTTGGAACATGAGTAATAAAGGGGATGAAGTGTAAGAGACTTGTAAAGTCTAGGATCTTGAGGAGGGTCCCTTTGGTATGATGAAGGAAGGTGATAATGTAGACATCACTAGTGACCATTACATTGAACGAGGTTGAGTTGCAAATGGCATCAATGAGAATAATGAGGCAAATTAGAACATGGGTGGAAATTAGTATGCACTGATGACAAGTGTGAAACTAAACATGGTGGGATATATGGGACGAGACTGAGAAAATTAATTCCTAGAGAACATGGGAGGTGTAGCGCTAGGGATAGTTGCTTGGAAAGTTGATTGTTGAAAAAGGTTCCCTATAAATGTGTCTAGTTCATGCTCCACCTCAAACTCATCCTAGTCCTCTTGGTTTTCATCCAAACTAATTTCCTCACTCATCTCATTGATGTCTATTAGTTGTATCAACACACGTGTATAAAAGTCTATTAGGTGAATTTAGTCATACGACAAAAGAATATACCTTTTTTCCATTTTGGTGGATGATTTCAAAAATGTTTAGCATCTAGCTTTGAGCATGGGGTAAGGAGGCTAACCTAGATTTTGACATAAATAAAGTTATAATACTCTTCATTAATGATTGTAAAATTTGGTTCTTGTCTACTCTGCCTATGAGATTATCTACATTCTATGACCTTCAAATCCTTAGGATCGTAAACACGAACTACTTCTTGGTTAGGGGTCATGTGTGTTATGTTATGAGGTAGAAATATTGAATGATGAGAAGGCATAAGCAAGGTGTTAGATTCAATAACTAGCCAAGGATCTCAGCATGTAAGACTACACAACATGTGGATGTCTTAGTGTGTGAGACTACACAGTGAGTGGGAGTCTCAATGCATGAGACTACACAGCCTTTACTATGCTACAACTGCAAAGTAATAAATTTTTAAAATTTTCTTTGAGGCTTTTCTAGTGAATGAAGTAGAAATGACTGTAAAAACTAAAAAGTGCAAATGATGGAAACAAGGATTGCAGTGTGAACTACAACTACAAAGGCACTGTAGGTGACTACGGCACTATTATGCACTACACTAAGAAAACTTAATTTTTCATGCTTTAAAGTGTAGGGAATTGAAGTAGCACTACACACTACAACTGAAAATATTAAAGTAAAAATTATTTTAAGTTAAACAAGTTGCAGGTGACATGTTGGACATTAGAAGAGCCCAAAAAAATGTTAAAAATCATTGCAAACAAGATTGATGGCAAGCCACACATTGGATTTTGGGAAAACTCAATAAAACATTTTGTTGCATGATATAAGCTCACAAGCTAAGGCCAACACTAATAGAAAAATTTTGTAGTAAGTTTTAGCAAAGAAGTTATACAGTGGTCCTTCTTATAGCACTAGAAAACTTTAGCGATGAAAAATTTTGATTCTGAAACGTTCAAAATTTTCTTGCAGAATAGTTTAGCTCATAGATTTATGGGCCTTAAAAAGGATTCATGAGTATCTCAAATTCTCTTTTCGATCACTTGAGAACTTGAAGGGTCTCTTACTAGGCAATAAAAAAGATGTGAATGAACATCTTAATTTACAAATATGATGCAAAAAACAAGAACAAAGAAATACATAAAATATAGCAAATATGTTGAAATTACAAACTTACTATTAATTACTATGAAAATAAATGTTGAGAACAAAGGTTTAGAAGATATAGATTATGGGCCTTGAAAACCCAAAGAATACAAAATATCTTTGAATTCTATTGCAAATTGTAGGGTGTTCTCTACTATAATATCTACACAAATCTGCTTCTAAATTTTGCCTGTTATGGATTCTTCTCTATTCCAATAATATACACTGGGTAAGAAAGTGTTTGTAGAATTTTTCTTTTGCTCTGCTCTAAAAGTATCTAGTTTGGCCAAATGCAAAATGATTCAAAAGGCATTACAATGAAGCAAATTTTTATTTAAATAGGCTATGGAGGTCCTAATTCATTGCTAGTTAATTCTACCATGATTGTTGCCAAATTTCTAACAAATTATGTCATGTTCGAAACACTTCTTTTTACTATGTGAGTAATTTTAGCTAATTTCTTGCCCCCACCTATTGCTCCCACACACTACACAACATGTGGGATTGGGATTCCCAATGTGTGGGATTAATGCCCAAATCTAACATGCTATCTCCACATGTTGCATTATGTGTGGAACTACAACATTTAGCATGTGAGATGAAAATATCAAATTTTGTAACTTGTGAAGCATTTTAACCCTCACAAGCTAGAATACATGGAATTTGTAGCTTGTGGAGAATTTTTTTGGCTTCCACAAGCTACAATATAAGGCATTTATAGATTCTAGAGCATTTTAAACCCCCACAACCTATAGTGCATGGGATCCATAGTGTGTGAGCTACACATCTCAATTTTTACATTAAAAATGCCTTAAATTCCATTAATACAAGGGCATAATGTAGGATTTTTGGAAAAAATAAGGTAATTATATCTACCTTTATATTTCTACCAAATTACAACAAAAATTTTGGCCATGGGCTTTTACACTTAATGAGCAGCAAGGTACCCCTACACTCAACCATACAAATATGAGCATGTACGCACGATCTAGTAGAACTCCATAGACAAACTAGTTGTGGCATCTAGATAGTTACACGTTGATCGCAGTTCCCTGTCTTCCCACCTAGACTAGTGTTTGCTTTGTCACATATGGTTTAGTCCAGAATGAGATGTATGATATGATTTCTAACACTAGGCTACTCCTAGAGACAATGAAAAATAATCTCGATTAAACTAATAAGCAATAGGAAATGAAGTCTAAGCTAGCCTAAGTGTGATGAGCATCCGTCCTTAATCATCCGAGTGCATCTTGGACCTCATGTACTACTTCTAGTATTACCAAGCGCACATTACTTGATTGCTCCTAGATACACTACTGGGTTACCAAGTAGTTACACTTCAATGTTCATGATTAAGTCGTACTCATTCTGCATTTAACAACGAGAATAGTAAATGACAGTAAAGAAATATTAACTAAGAAAACAATAAATAACAATAATAATTAAACAATTAAAACTAAGTGAATGCTGCAATGATAGAGTAATCTTGATCTTTATTGCTCATCATGTGCATGTCCAAGTACGTCACACTCAAATAAAGGTTCCGTACAATTACAAGCATCACACTGCAAGCATGCACTTGGGAAAATAGTCTAACTCCTGTAGAAAGAAACTGCAAGAGCTTCACTACAACTTGAACAAAAAGGTTCCTAAATGTGGTGGATGCATGCATATTTATAGTGGAAAATGAACTCTACATTGACGAGGCCACATCAACACATGGAAAGATGCATCAATGGGATCATGTTGATGCGACCGTGTTGATGGGGCTTCGTCGATGCGGCCTAGTTGACACTATCCACTAGATGCCTCATCATAGCCCCACAACTGAGTAACAACTCATCCTTGATTCAAACAAAATGAGAACAAGTGCAATTAATTACATAGTGGATAGGTATCTGATTATTAACTAACTAGGAATTTACTCATGCCACAGTGTGGAATTAAACAAGAAAAAATTGGGACACATACATAGAGTGCAGAATGTAAAATTTGTGGAACTCATGTGGTTCCTGGAAGTGGTGGCTCCTCCATGGGCCTCTTCCCCTTATCTTGTACTCCAGGATTTGGAAATCGATGTCTCTGGAGGAGCGCCTAAAGCTTTTCTTCTTTGATCCAGGGATCATGTGTCGTCCATGCTGATGTTCCAATATTTGATGGAGCCAACACCTCCCATGGGCATGGCAGTTGTGGAAACATCTAATTGGCCTTAACATATATGCTACAAATAGCCATCATTCCTCTTCGTAGGCTCTGGCCCTAACCTCTCCACCTTTTTCTTAGTAAGATTGTGCAGTGACAAGAGTTTCCTAATAGATGTTGAATGATTGTACCTCCTACTTTGCATGTTTTGCAAGAGGTCCTTGGCCTTTGCCTCCTCTCGGGCATTTAGTTGCATCTTAAGAAGGTCCTCCTTGCTATCCTC
This sequence comes from Gnetum montanum, assembly GCA_015680685.1. Classification (NCBI taxonomy): domain Eukaryota; kingdom Viridiplantae; phylum Streptophyta; class Gnetopsida; order Gnetales; family Gnetaceae; genus Gnetum; species Gnetum montanum. The sequence goes on from MNCI01015405.1 coordinate 103,447, forward strand.
TTTAAGGGACCATCTATAATCACACAAGGACCAATTGTTAGTAAGGTTGTTTAAAGAAATTTGGTATCTTATACCTTACTCATTACTTTTAATAAATGTTTAATTCATTGCTTAGTGTGATTCTAGAGTTAGAGATTTTTCAAGAAAGGTGCCCTAAAATTTTAATGTTGGACATGATCTATTTAGGTGACACATAAAAAGAACATGTACTGATTCTGAGGAATGTTTGATAAATTGATGACAAAGGAAAGAATAACATTGGTAATGCAGTATTCAGAGGATATAAAATGATGTGATGATGATGTGCAATGAGTGCAAATTACAAAGGTTATGCAAGTGGATCCTCCCCAAAGCAGGTTTCTACCTATCATGCCCTTATGTAACCACACCTAGAAATTTCCATAGGTACTAAAAGGATTAAGTGTAATCTATACCAGTGCAACAAAACACACACACATGTAAATACCGCCATGATGAGGTACGAGTTCAATGCTACACAAGACACAAGTCAAAAATTCATGAATAGCAAGATGAGGTGAATTGTAGAAGGGATTGCAGAGATCGGGACATGAGGTAACTAACCTAGGGCACAATAAATCCTAAGTATAGGATGTGATTAATGTGACATTAGCCTATCACTCTAAAATCAAAACCAAGTTCGTTCCTTCGATCAGTGACATCGCATTATTTTATCCAATGATGGGCAACCATAAGAGCACCATGACAACAAGACGTACGATCACTTGGTGTTTTGTCCAAGGGAGGAGTGATTTGGAATTTCTCTGCAACACATTTTTTTTGATCTTTTCTTTATCTTTCTTTTTTTTTCTTTCTAACCGCTTTGGCACTTTGTCCTTTCCAATAGTGAACCAGAGAAGCCGCCAACCTTCAGGCATGAGTGCATGTCTTTCCAGTGGGACCCCTGGAACAGTATTGAGTTTCTTTATTGAGTGCCTTTATTACTCTTACTCCAAATTTTTGTTAGATCTACAAGGATCTTAGTACAACCAGGCTACATGATAGCACCTACAAATGTCACCAAAAATAATCCACAAGTCCCCTTGATGTCACACCCTGGCCTTTCCCTCTTAGTCCATCATTTTTCACGTTGGGCATAATGAGCACAAAATTACTTTTAAGTTTTCATAATGATAAGAATATCATCGTACCCAGAGTAGAACCTCTTATTAATAGAATGGTTGGGTAGATGTGGTGGGCTTGTTGTCCAAATAATTAGTCACCTAAGACTTGATAGCATAGAACAACACTTCAACCAACGAGTCACATGAGTGTTTTATTCATAGATAAGATTACCCATAAAAAGATAAAAAGATAAATAATAAAATAAAAAAAATAAAAAGATAAAACAAAAAATGGAAAGATGAAAAACTGGAAAATAAAAAATTGTAAAATTGAAGAAAAGGAAAAACATTTATTAATTCTGCTTGTCAGTATGGAGGATATCCCCTGTAACTAAACTTTTGATCATGGTGAGAATTAATAAATGGAAGGTTTGGATCCATGCATTTTGGAAATATTGGGACCTAGTCATATCCAAACCATTAGGTGTCTTTTGATATGGTGGTTGGAATGTACCCAATTTGGGGTTCACACACTTGATTAAAGTTGGCATAGTGGGGAAAATTATAAGATGCGGTTAATTGATAAGGAGCTGATCCACTATGCCACCCATGACCATAAGATGGTATGCAAGGATCAATATGTCTCCCTATGTGGTTATATTCATTGGGTCACATGGTAGTTGGAGAATTGATTAGTGGCCCTGATAAAGTAATAGGAGGTGTTAAGTTCAAGGTGAAAGATGCACCATAGTGTTGAACTTGTGCTGAGTTGAAGGATGCAGTGGCTTTGGAACTGTGCTGTCTCTTTCTACAGACATGCCTAAAGAAAGACGCTTTTGACATTGTGGAGGATTCCTACTACGATTGATAGTAGCAGCACAAGTAACATTCATGGGTTGATGTTGTGGCACAAACCCTTCTAGCACAACTAGTGGCAATGTAAAAGGAGGTGAAGGATGAGAACATTAAGGGTGAGAAGAAGTCAAAGGCACATGAGGTGGTGATCTTGTTGGAGAGGTCATGGGTGGATAGTACTCAAGAGAATGATAACAATGAGGTAAAGTAGAGGATGTTGATCCAGTTGGAGAAACAGGGTGTTGAACATAATGAACGTTTGACATCGGATCATATGAAGGGTATGGCCAATTTGGTAGTGGCCTCCCCCATGACTGGGGTTTTTGCCACTATGGTTGAATACGGTATTTCTGTACGAAGTCTAGATGTAACATTCCTCTCAAGTGATCATGTAAATGTGACAATACTAGGCATTGGCCTTTGGAGTGATCATACAGGAAAACATTACATTGATACATATGATTGGTAGTTGAGTTCCTATTCCTATTGTCTTCAACCCTTCATTCTAATTATTGTGTGGTGTCCTATCCTATTTCTTTATTTGGCATAGTTCTATCTCTAATAGTATTGGCATATTCTCCACATCTTTCATGTATCCATTCCATCATCTTATTGATCTTTGGCTCAATTTCATCTAGTGATTGTAGTATTGGCAAAGATGATTCTACCACCTTGAAGTGAGTTGATTTCTCCTCTTCATGATCATGGACCTTTGCTATTTCGAGATTTTGGTCTTATTGAGAGCTTTCAACATTCTCCCATTTAGTCATTTCTCCTTCTTATTTTGCTACCCACTTAATAAGCTCTTGGAATTCATGGGTTCATAGCTCATATAGTTGACCTCAGGCATACATCCCTAGGATCTTCCTTGTTTCATTATGGAGCCCATCCATGATGTGGTACATTAGCCTTTCCACAGAGAATCCATGGCCTGGGCAATTGTTTAACAATGAATAGTATCTTTCTAAGGCCATGTCCAAGGGTTTATGCTGCCCTTTTTTCCATTCATGGATTTGTCTCCTCAAGGTTGACATTCTTGCATAGGTTTGATATCTTTCATTAAAGAGTTCTACCATTGTCAACCAACATCGAATTGATTTTGGCCTTAAGGACCTATACCATACTTTTGCTTGGCCAATGAGTGTTGTAGGAAAGAGCTTAAGTTTTTTCCACCCATTATCAATATTGTTCCATACACAGGCATCATGGAAAGCTTGTAAATGATGTTGTAGATCTAAATCATAGCCTCCTAAAAACTTGGGGAAGTTGTTTAAATCAAGCCTAGGTAGATGGCTGTCCTTTCGATTCCTATGGGATATTCAAATAGCCTCTTGTATATGCGATAGGCTTGTAGTGGCCAGTAGGGGTTCATCATCACTAGGTAGGTTATGAATTTATGAGTTGGGACAATTTTGTCTTCATTTATGTACATAGGGGACCCCTTCATAAGATTGAGTACTCCAAACTTCATTTTCATCATCAGATAATTCATTGGTTCTCCAATGAATTGCCTTACTAGTTGTAGCATTATCATAGTCTTGTGAGAGAGACATTGTTGTGAATTTATGTGTGACTTATTTGCAATTACTTCCTGAAAGATATATTTTCAAGGCTTTGTTACAGCAATCTTGGATGATGCAACTAATCTAAATAACTAGCATTGTCCCCAGCAACAACACCAATGATGAGCAGCAAGGTACCCCTACACTCAACCATAAAAATACGAGCGTGTACACACAATCTAGTCGAACTTCACAGACAGACTAGTTGTGGTATTTGGATAGTTACACATTGATCATAGTTCGTTGTCTTCCCACCTAGACTAGTATTTGCTTTATCACATATGGTTTAGTCCAAAATGGGATGTATGATATGATTTCTAACACTAGGCTACTCCTAGAGATAATGGAAAATAATCTTGATTAAACTAATCAATAATAGGAAATGAATTCTAAGCTAGCCTAAGTGCGATGAGCATTCTATCCTTAATCATCCAAGCACATCTTGGACCTCGTGTACTACTTCTAGGATTAGCAAGCACACATTACTTGAGTGCTCCTAGATACGCTACTGGGTTACCAAGTAGTTACACTTCAATGTTCATGATTAAGTTGTACTCATTCCGCATTTAACAATAGGAATAGTAAATGACAGTAAAGAAATGTTGACTAAGAAAATAATAAATAACAATAACAATTAAATAATTAAAATTAAGTGAATGATGCAATGATGGAGTAATCTCAATCTTTATTTTCGATCATGTGCGTGTCTAAGCATGTCACACTCAAATAAAGGTTTCGTACAATTACAAACATCACACTGCGGGCATGCACTTGGGAAAATAGTCTAACTCCTACAGAAAAAAATTACAAAAGCTTCACTACAACTTGAACAAAAAGGTTCCTAAATGTGGCAGGTGCATGCATATTTATAGCAAAAAATGAACTTTGCGTTGACGAGGCCACATCAACGTGTGGAAAGATGCGTCGATGGGTTCACGTTGATGTGGCCGCGCTAATAGGGCTTCGTCAACGCAGCGCAGTCAACACTATCCACTGGATGCTTCATCAACACTACAATATGAATTTTCCTTGAGGTGTTTCAATCCCCTTTCATTACATGTCATTGTACTTAGAAGCTTTGAAGTTATGACATCCTATTCTTGAATATCATGGCAAACATGAAACATACATCATATTTGACATTATGTGGAGTGAACACAACATGGAAAATATATAAGGAAATGAAAAAAAATGAATTAATAAAGAAATTAGAAATTAATAAGTGTATCTAGGTTATTTTCCAAGATTCCTCAACATTGTTTTCCTTCATCCTCTATCCTTTAGAGGCAATCCATTAATATCATTACGATTAATTCTAGACCCAACTTGAAGGAATGGTCAATTCCCTTTTTGTTCTACTTTACCAAGCTTAGTTACTTGCCTTTGCCAACTTCACAACTCCATGTTGGCATGGTCTTTAAGTAACTAGTATAAATATTTTAAGTTAAATTTCCAAAGGTTATCTAAATAGATATGCTTGTAATTATAACATGTTCTTTCATTAAGAGTTTTCTAACAATAATCAAAACTTCTAGGTATGGAACAACACCATTTTGTAATGGAAGTGTGGCAAACTACCTCTCGTAGTTTTCATTCATTCTTGAATGAATTCCCATAAGGGTCTTTTTTGATGATCCAATGCTTTAGTTTCTCATTTTAAATGGGGTTTAAAATTCTCTCACTCAATTTGCAATGGAAATATAAGGTTTATATATATAAGGAATATAAATATTTCATGCCACTAACTTGCACTAATTCTCTTCGCAATAACAAGAGATAAATAAAATGTATACTAACTACCAATTATAAGTCTTAACCAAAGTAACACTTTGCACATGTTGTATTCTTTGGTTACCCAAGTGAAGGTAAGGCAAATCCTTATTCTCAACATTTATTCCCTAACAGTATTTTACTTCCCTAATTTTTAGAATACAAATTAAATAAATAAAAATAAGAAATAAAATAAAGGTTAAGAAACTCCTTGATTTTCATCTTTCTTTATGAATCAACAGATGTAGTCATAATTTAGCCATAAGGTAAATATATCAAATGGTCATATTTGAGAAGGTACGACTTGATCTTATTCATCAACTTCTTCCTTAAAAATTAACTCTAGTAGTTTGGTAACTTGAAAGCATTCGATGTCATACCAAATATAATCCAAGGTCTTGATGAAGAATGATGGTAACTTACCTTCGATAATTATTGTAGTGTAAATAGTGAATTGTAACTTTTGATGAAAACTATCATGAGCAATTTTTTGTTTCTCGATTCATAGATTTGACTTGTCTATTAATGATTTGAAGTAGTTGGAATATACAGTGGCTAATGAAATGGTACAATGAATTTACAAAAATATCTTCTTCAAATTTAGCTCATGATCTAAATTGTAGTATCCCCAAACCATTCAATACCATATCCAAAACATTATATTAAAATCTATATTATGAATTCATATTCCAAAAACACAAAATAATAATTGAAAAATAAAAACAAGTCCTACAAAAAAAAAAGATAATAAAAGTACATGCACACTTGTGCCAACCAAAACACACTAAAATGTAGAAATTTCAAGTTGAACATTATATTATATAAAATACATAAAATCTAAAAATGCTAAAATGCTAGAAAACTAATAATCTATTCTAAGCATTCAGCTGATCATTTATTTCATCTCCATTAATATTTTTGTTACTTGAAAGGCAAAAATAAATGGAAAAGTCAATCCATGTGATTGACTAGGAAAGATAAATTACAAATACTTCCTAAGGGGCTTTGGAATCGAATATTAGGCAGTTTGATAGCTATGCATAGGGGTTGTTGCATCTTAAAAATTATTACCATCAAATAAATAACTATGAAATCATAAAATAAAGAATAATGTATTGCCAAATGTCTAATTGAAATTCCACCACTACCTAACCTAACTTTTGGAGGCTAGCATCAATTCTTAGTTTCAAATATGATAAGTGTAGATGTGCACTCATTATGTATAATTTGATTTTATCCAAAGGAAATCAAATAAATGCAAAATTTTTGCATGACTTATTTTTGTTTCTTATACACCTCCAAATGATTTTTTTCAATTTACACCAAGCCAAACATACCCTCTTAGCAAGTGTGTTAAGGGCACACCAAAAAAGGTTGTAACTATTATCGATATTGAAGGGCTTTGAGATTCACAAGGTTTCCTTAAAATTAATTAACCTCTCCCTCTATAATAGCTACAATAAACCAAAAGATACTTACTAAGAAAGGCTACCTACATAAGCATCCGAATAGGTTACTTACTAAAAAAGGCTATTAGCACAAGTAACTATCAAATGCAAACTATTTGTATATAAATATAATCAAATAAAAAAACCAAGGATAGGAGGAAATCATATTGAAACAAATTTTTTTTTTCTCCCAAGATTGAAAGGTTCCCTTCTTTCCTTCGTCATTTTTCAACTAAAAACTACATTTTTTATGTTTACATTCCATGTAAGTGTTATTTATAACCAAAACAATTCTTTCTTCATCTATTCCTTTCGTTGTGTATTTTTGTTACCATTGTATAGAATGTTACAACCCCTAATGCAAGTCATGACCATTGTAAAACATGCAAAAAAATGTTAAAAGCTTCAAACCAAAAATAGCTACAATTTTGGCTTGGAGTATGAGAGTCATGCATGGAGGAATCAACTCAAAAAGATCTAAAATTCAATCAAAAATCAAAATTATAAGGTATACGTTTCCAAAAATTAAAATAAATTAATTAATATTTAAAATATATTATAACAAAAATAAAATTTCCATAATATCTCACAAAAAAAGAAAAACTACATATCCAAAATTAGATTTCAAAAATATGCTTATAAAATCATGCTATTCAAAACCCTGAATTACACATAACCCTTAAAGAGAAAAACTAAAATTAGAAGCATTGTAATAAATTTTACTACTTGGAAGAAAGTGAAAACCCTTATGTGGCTAAGATTCTTGACGATATATTATACATTTACCCTAACTTGGTGATATCTAGACTTCAAATCAATCTTAGAGAATACTTTTTCTTCCCTTCATTAATCAAATAAATCATGAATCTCGCATAGAGGATATCGGTTCCTAATTATTACATGGTTTAACTACCTATAGTTAATGTATAACATTAAACTATCATTCTTATTTTTAAATAAGAGAATTAGAGCATCCCAAGGATAGTTCAATTCTTACAAGAATGATAGTTCCTTATGAGGTTCAAACTATACTAATTAAAGGAACTTAGTATCATACTTACAATGGTGAAAACACACTACTCTAATTTATAAAGCTCTCTTGCCTTGGCCCTTTTATACTTCTTGAAAACATAGCCACAAAGTTAATCCATTATACTCCCATATTGTTCAAACCTCTTGTTATCTTAGTTGTTTGCTATCATCACTTAGCTACCCGCTTGAGTTAGTAGGAGGCCAAATAAGTTTGTTGCATTGTGGCATAATCCATAAGTTAAAAATTATATTTTATCTTTCTTAACCACTTTAAAGCTAATATGAGATATGACATCCCATTCTCGAATGTCATGGAAACATCAAATATTTGTAACATTCAACATTGTCCATAAAGAAAATAAAAGGACAAATGCAAAAGGAAAATGAAAAGAATACTTTATTAATGTGGAACAATGTATCTAGGTCATTCTTTGAGGGTTTGTTAGGGTTATCATCCTAAGGCATCTATCCCTTAAAGGTAATCCAACACAATCACCATAGTTAGGCCTATAACTAGTCATGATGAATGGTTGGTCACCTTTCTATTTTGCTTTACCCAACATCCATTTCTTATCTTTTATTTGCTTCATAACATAATGTTAGTATGATCTCTAATTCCTAGGTATAAATACCTTAGATCAAACTCTCAAAGGTCATCTTGAGAGATATGCCTATTATTGCAATGCATCCTTTCGAATCTTAATTACAAATCTCCCTTTTAACTCTTATTATAATAATTATGATACTTGTTATGAAAAGGCATCATCTTTGCTATGAAATGACTCCATTTTGAAATGGAAATGTAACACAAGGTCCTCTACTCCATTAAAATTGGGAGATTTCAAACATCTAAACTCTTCCATAAGCACTTTTGCAATGTGTCATCTTTCACCTTCTATTGAGTTTTCACTGTTGTAATCATCATTAGTTGTATTTCATTAGTTTTGATTTATTAGATAAGTGAATGTCTCACATATAAATTCTTCCTATCAGACTATCCTATTAGATTGTATAGGATTCCTAACTGGGGTCTAGTGAGGTCATCATGGCTACATCTTATTAAACTTAATGTAGCATTATAGGGGAAAAATAACTTAAAAAGGTAATGGCCTAAATAAATAAATAATTTATAATAGATTTATAATATGAAATAACTTTGTAATTTGATAAATCTTTATGGAAAAAATCTTCTAAATAACTTGATTTAGACATTTTTTGTAGTAGTTTCTTAATCTTGGGCAATTGTTATTCTTCTCTTCTTCTTCTTTTTCTCTTTAACAACTTGACTTACTTACACACTTGCTACTAGTGAGATCTTTAACTTAAAAAAATAATCAAAACTCAACATAATAACACAATGCAACAACATTTTTATTATTAATTCATAAGAGTATTTAATTAGTCTTACAAATTGTTTTGTTTCATAACATAGACTTAATTGACTTCTTTGTTTCGTAACATATAGACTTATAAATTCCTTTGTATATGTTACATATTGATACTAGGAGTTATAAATTAACCCATTGTACTTATGAATGATTAACTTGACTTAATATAATATTTTATGAATCAAGATAATCTATAAGTTACTCTCTAATACTTCTCAATTTATACTTTATCTTTGATCTTAGTTCTTTGGAATCTTTATGAGTAATGTAAAGTAAAATTAAGTTATAATAAAGATGTTGGAGGGTGCTTACTCTATACATAATATCAAACTCCTTTTATAACCTTCACATTCTTTAAATATTAATTCTCCTTCTTACTTTAAATTGTGAGAAATCAAAGAGAAAGATACTCTTGAAAGGCATCAAATGATTATTTAGCAAGGGCCTTTGTATATCCATAAACCTTTTGGAACTTAGTCAAAATATATTAAAAATCAATGTATTTTTCTAGGTATGTATATCATATAATGTGGATGCTAATATTAATATGCTTTCTTTTCTTATGATAAAATAGATTTTGAACAATCTTGATTACTTCTTGATTATCACAATGGATAGTGATGGGATTGGGAATCTCAATACTAATTTCTATCAATAATTGCTCAATCCATATGACATCTTGAATGATTCTGTATGGGCATAGTATTTAGCTGTCATAGATGAAAGAGACACAACTATTACTTATTGCTTTTCTAGCTTATGAGGTTTCTATAAACTTGAATTAGGAATCTAGTTTGGAAACTTTGATTAATGATGGCACCATCCCAGTCTACATCTATATTAACTTCCATAACCTTTGATGACATAACTTTGAAGAATAACCCATAAGATATTATCCTTTTGATATATTGTATGACCTTCGAAGGGTGCCTACATATGGTGTGATAACTAGTTTTTTGCATTGCCAACTAGTTAATAGCATATTAAATATTTGGTGTTGTATTTATAAAATATATAAGCACATCAATAATTCATTGATATTGTGTATGATTAATGATTTTTTCCTCAATACTAATTTTAAATCCATGAGTCATAGGAAAATGAGTTTCTTTGCATTTCATCATATTGTATTTCTCTAATAAATTAGTTGTATATTTCAACTAGGATAGGACAATTTCATCTATCTTTTGTCTCAACTACATTCCCAAATAGTAGTATTCTATGTCAGGATCTAATATATCAAATCATAAAAATAACTAATTTTTAAAATTCTCTACGATCTTTGTTTCTGTTGTTGCCATCAATATATTATCTATGTGAAAGATAAGGAGTGTTTTATTTTTACCTTTATCCTTTATTATGTATACATTTTTTTATTTTCATGCATTCACAAATACATAGTTAATCAAAAACTGATTAATTTTCTAATACCATACTCTAGTTGCTTATTTGAGACCATATATTACTTTTTGTCTTACACAGTACCTTGTCATTCTTGACGAATCCTTCTAGTAATTCCATATAAATTATTTTTTGATAAATTACCATATGAGAATGTAGAGTTAACATTAATTTAACAAATTTTTCATTTCAACTTAGAGGACAAGAAGATTATTATTCTAAATGTCACCATTCATGCAATAGGAGCAAAATTTTCTTCGTAATCTATACCTATAATTATAAAAATGTATTTATCTAGTGTTCCATATTCTTTTATCTTAGTTGTAAAAACTCAATGATTCTTGATAGGTTATCACTCTTTTGGACATGATACTAATTTCCACACTTCTCATTCTCCATCATCATAATTTTTGCTTTCATTGTATTTTGACAATGCTCCATAGTAAAGGCTTGAGTACCTTTTTTCGAAATCTTTTTATCTGGTGTCATAATATTGAAAATAATATCATTATGATGAAACTCATTATATTGGCTTCTCATATATCTTCATTTAGTAATATCCAAGTTAGCCCAATCTCTAGCACTTTGATTTATCTACTTCCATTCTCTAGATCTTTTAGGCTCTACATTATCATTTCTCTCATTATTATGAAGATCCTTATCTTCAATTGGAGTATCCATAAAGGTATTCATCATATCTTGATCTGTTTATCTATCTTTATCTTTATAACAATATTCATTCATGCATACTTCAAAGTTACAATTAATACAATTTTGATTGTCATCTTCATAAATTCTATTCTTAGGAGATTTATTGTTGAATATTTCTTCTAATATTTTTTCTTCATTTTATATTACATCTTCTATAATAACTAATTTATCTAATTTAGGATCCCAGAATCAATATCCTTTTGTGTATATATCATATACTACAAAATATTTTTCGCTTTCTTTTAGACTTGATTTGATCTAAGATTGAATACCATAATATACTTGGCAGCCACAAATTCATAAGTATTCTAAATTGGATCTTCTTCAATTTTATACAATATTAGGACACTCAAAGCATAGATATAATGTTGGGCTTTTATTAATAATGTAAACTGCATTTCATACTACTTCTCCACAAAAACATTCATTTAGTTTTGATTGTTCTAACATAAAATGTATCACCTCTCCAATTATTTGATTCTTTTATTCTACTATATCATTTCATTTAGAATTATATGGAATAGTCTTTTGATAAATAATCCTTTCAATTGTAAGATAATCATGGAACTCTTTATTTGTATAGTTTATTTCATTATTAATTCTTAACTACCGATGGATGAGCTAATCTAATTTTTCACTAATACTTTAAAATTCTTAAAAGTGTCAAAACTTTAGTCTTAGAAGTAATGAGGTGTACTCATACTTTGTATGTGAAGTCATCAATGTAAGTTACAAAATACTTAACTTTATCCAATTATGTCAAATTTCCATACAAACCCACATTTGAATGTTCTATCTCCAACTTAGCTTTGGCAACAATGTTCCTTGTACATAAAAAAAAAGTCATTATGGTTTGCTTACTGATGGTACATGATTTGAAAAACATATCATGACTTAACTTTATGTGAGGAAACCCATGAAAATGTTGTAACAATTTCTGCATGCATCTTTTTTGCATATGTCCAAGTCTTGCATGTCACAATTTCTTTTCTTGAAGTTTATGAGTTGTTGTATAAATAACTTCTCTTGCTAGATGTAACTTGAATACTCCTTTTTTTTATTATCTTTTTTTGTCATTCATCCTTCAATATGGTGCATTTGACATTATTACTTTGATCTTGTTTAAAAACCATCTTGTATTCTACTTTCTACAATTTTAATCCTAATAATAGATTATAACTCTTTAGTGTTGGATTGTAATACACATGCTTGATACGGATTGTTGATATGTATTCTTAATATTGATATCTTCAATGCCTTTATACGTACAAATGGCTCTAGTGGATATCATAGCTTCATCATCATTTATAGTACATATATTTTTAAATAGATTATGATTTTTTAATACATGTCCAAAACATCTAGAATTAATGTATTAAGTGTTACATTCCATCTTAGCAACTTTGTTTTTGTTTGTAACATCCTTGATGATTAAGATTTCATCATCTTCAAGTAGGTTTTTTTCATTTCTATGGTAGTTATTCTAGTTATCATTATTATTTCTATTCTAATTCTATCAAGACATCTTTTCTCTGATAATCCTTCTTTAAACTATAGATTATCTTGGATTCTTAAGATTGAACCAATAATTCTTGACTTCATGTTTCTTTCTTTTACAAATGGGGCAAGTCTTAAAATATTTTAACTATTTATTGAATCTCAATATTTATTCACTATCATAATGTTGATTTTTTGTTTAATGTCTTCTTGACTTATTTCTTGGAGTATACATAACTTGTTTTGGATTCTCTAATTTCATCCTAGTTTCTTGTAGCTATAATTAGTTTATTAATGTTGGAAAGTTTGATCTTTCTCCCAAGGCATCAAGTGCTTAATTGAATCCTTTATACTTATCAAGGAATGCTCTAAGAAGATAATTTATTCTTTTTTTATGTGTTACCTCTTCATCTCCATATTTAAGCTCTAATATAAGTACTTTCATATCCTTTATAAAGTCTATTATTTTTGGCCTATGTAACAACTAGAAAATTCAATGCTAGAAGCATTGAAAATCCTAGCATGAAATAGTTTAAACCTAGATCCATAGGTCTCAAAAAAGGATTTAGAGTACCTCAAATGGTCTTTCAATCATTTGAGGAATTAGAGGGGGTATGTTACCAAGATTGAATTACGATGCAAAACAACCTAGAAAATGCATAATAAATAGAACTAGCACTAAAGTAAAGTTGTTGAAAATATGGAGAAAATATGAAAAACACTAAATAATTTGTATTAATTCTATGAAAAAAAATGCAATGTTTAGATAGTACAAGATGTGGAACTACAATTATTCAACAACTCCTTGAAATGGTGATGAAAATTTGGCTTATGGATGCACAATGTGTATCCTACAATCCTTCCAAATGTACCTAGTTCATCTTTTCTGCAACAAGATCTTAGTGCCTCAAGTGATCTGTTCTTGAAAATGGCTTTGGATTGTTGACTATCTCTCTCTCAAAAGTCTCAAGTTTGAAAGAGTTGTCCATAATCCAAAAAATTCCTAAAAATGATGTAAACTTTGGTTTACATAGGTTATGAATGTTTTGATTTTTTGCTAATTTTATTCTACTTGATTTCTACCATTCCTTGCAAAGTTTTGGATGTTATTTGGTGGTCAAAATCTCTTTCATTATGATAGTGAATAAATATTGACCACCCAAAAAGTGTAGTGTATTGACCACCAAAATTTTTTACTTTTCTTGCCAAATTTGATGGTAAATTTTGGCTATTTCATGGCCCAAACTCCGATATGTATGCCACCAACGTTTTTGGCTTTTTGCTGCTAATTTTGGAAACATATTTACATTTTGAGCCTTCACACATTGGCTTAAATAAAATTTACAACTTGTGAACTATAAATTTCACTATACACATGATCAAATGTCAAAAACTTTGCAAGAACAAGGCCATAAGATAGGATTTTTGATAGGAAAATAGGCAATTGTTTCTACCTTTAAATTCCCATCAAATTACAATGCAAATTCTTGGCTATTAGCTCCTTTATATATAAATTTTCTTTGTGCTATTTCAATAGCTCTTTCATAAATGTCCTAAATCACTTTCATATAATTATAAAGGGATATTTTTCCTCCATAAGGTCCACCAAATAATATTTCTAGGTACATAACATATGCTTTTCCAAGTCAATGAAGATCATATATAGATTTTTTTTATGTTTTCTAAATTTCTCCATAAATTTTAGTATAAAGAAAATAGCGTCTATAGTAGATCTTCCTAGCATAAGTCCAAATTGATTTTATGCTACATTGATTCAAATTTAAGATGATGCTTTATTACTCTCTTACAAAGCTTCATAATATGTCTCATTAGCTTGATTCCTCTATAGTTTGTACATTTTTGTACATCTTCTTTATTTTTATAAATGGAAATAATAAAGCTTTCTCTCTAATTAATAGACATGTATCCATCCTTTAAAATTTTGTTAAATAATTATGCTATCCAAAAAAACTCCTATATATCACAATGCTTTCCAAGCTTCTATAGGAACGTTATCTAGTCTAATAGCTTTTCTATTTTTCATCTTTGATAAGGATGTCTTCACATTAGAGAAGGAAAGTTCATTAACCAAATTAAACTTTGGTTCTTTTCCTTAGATCTATTGTCTTGTGATGAATCATGTTTTGACTAGCTCTGATATCAGAGCCTTAATATCGGATACCCAATATCAAAGCCCAAGATGTGATGTTGAATATCTGATATTGTGGGGTATATGCTGACCCATGAATATAGCGCTTGGGCTCATAATTTTCATATCAATTTTTTTCATAGATAGTGAAGCTCTTGCAGTTTGTTTTCTCTAGAGTTAGAATATTTTTTGAGTGCCCATAGTAGAAGTCTAAGTGTGTACGGATCTTGTTCAAGCACTAATATACTTGAGCACAACAATGTAACAAGAATAAAAATGAACCATTTTTATCATCCTTGCAGCACTGAGAATAGATTAATGTTTCCTTGATGCATTTAATATTCATGCACTTCACTTTAATGCACTTTAATTAAGTAATTAATTTCTAGTTGTTAATGCACACAAGCATGACCACCTCGAGCATATGCGTAGCACTTGGTAATCCAAAAATGCTCAACATTTGTAGCCCAACAATGCTATATGTGGTCAGGATGTGTCTGGAAAGTGGGAATAGGTACTTGTGTTAGGCTAGTTAGAAAATAGATGAATTAGATCTTAAATTACTCTACCTTTCATTCTTGTTCTAGGTAATTAAACTTATAAAATAAAAAATGATAAAAATCATATACCTCAATTTCACTTAACCATATACTTGTACCTCACAAGTGGAACTGAGAAGACAATGATCGTTTCAATTAGATTTCACATCTTGGAACTAGTGTACTTAAAACTTAAGATCTATGGAATTCAACCAACTCATGTGTGAACACTTGTGATCCATATGGTTGGGTGTAGGGGTACCTTGCTACTCATTATTGGCACTGTTGCCAAGGACCTTTCAGTTGTTACATGTGCTATCTAGGACTTAGTGAAAATTATTCAAATCATTGGAATGAACCTTAGAGTCATATCACATCTTAATATTACTACAACAATATTTAGAAGCACATTGTAACTTTTATTTTCTAACATAAAATGTCTTCTTCTCAAAAGAGCGATTCTCTGCCCAAGTTTGATGAAGTACATCTGTCGATGACTCAACAATACCTAGTGGTATATGCTCATCCTAATGAGTATGTACCAAATTTTAATTCCATCCTACACTAGGATGAACAACTGCAATGGCATGACATGGAGGTCAACATCATGTTGTCGCTCGATCGATCTAGTCCTACAATGCTCCACCTAATACTTATACAATGGGGTCTTCAAGGACTTTATGCTAAGTATGTTGTGCAGGATAGTGATGCTAGAGATTATCATCCCATTGAGGTAGAATATCTAAGGGATTGACAACTAGAACAATGTCATGAATTTGTGAAGGGAAAAGGATTTAATGATTTCCCATTCTTACTATACCAAAAATATGATAGAGAGCCCTTCTCTAGGGGTTTTCCATTTAGTGAAATTCCTCTTATTGACTACGGTGAAGAAGGTCAAAACTAGAACTTGCAGTCCATGATTTACAATCCTAGTTTCAATAAGAATGGATCCAATGACAAAGAAGGATCCAAAGAGGCAATTTAGGGCAAGGATGTAGACAAGAAACAAGATTATGATTATGGTTGTGATCATCGAAGAGGTGGTAATAGGCACCATGATGATGCTAGTCCTCCTTCCTCTTCACCTTCGTCATCATCCTATTATTCTTCTAGCTCTAATCACAACTGTAGGGGGTGTGACTATGATGGAGGTGATCAATGGGACCAAAATGATCGAAGGGACCATTGGGCAAGGTAAGACTAGGGGCACTGGCATTCAAGAGAGACACGATGCCATGAATAAAGGGGTAGTAGAAAGCATCATAGGCACAAAAATCAAGGCCTTGATGAGCCTTTGCATGCTACTAGGGATATGCTAAACATTTCAAAGGCAGTACAAATTCCAACAAGGCATGTGAAAGACAATTGGATCAAAAGGCTAGACATGAACAATATCCCTCAATTCAAAGGGGGATATAACTCAAATCTGCAAAACCATCTCCAAGCTTTCCAAGATGCATGTGCCTTGCATAACATTGAAAATGAATGGCAAAAGCTTAAGTTGTTCCCACGAACACTCATTAAAGGAGCAGAAAATTGGTACCAGTCCTTAGAACTGGAATCTATCAAACAATGGAGTACAATGCTTGGATTGTTCAATGACAAATATCAAACATACTCCAAAGTGTCCAACTTGAGAAGGTAGATCCAAGGATGGAAATAAGAAACATACAAACCCTTGGATGCTACCATTAGCCAATACTATTCCTTAATGCATAGATGTCCTAGCCATGATTATTCTCAATAGGATCAACATTGCCACATTATGGATAAGCTTCGATCTAAAACGAGGAGAACCCTTGGCATCTATGCCCAAGGGAAACTATTAGAATTAAGCATCTATCAGATCCAAATATTGATTGAGCAAGTAGCTAAAAAGGAAAATGAATTAAGAAAACAAGAAAGTGCAAAGGAGTATAATTGTGATCCTTCCACTCGTAAGAGGGAGGTTTGATTTTGTGATAGTGAAAAAGAATCAGCACTTGATGAGGTGGTAAATAGGAAAGCCTTACTGCTTTAGAAATTTCAATCTAAAATTATAGCCAAGGTTGATCAGTTATGGGACTCCATGAATAGAATATTTTAAGTTTTCCTAAAAATTGCTAAAGAGTCTAAAAAAACAAGGTAGTGATTTTGAGCGCAGGAGGCACAAGGTAGTTGAACATAACTATCAAAAAGGTAAGGGCAAGATTGCTACAATAGAAGTTGTGGGAAGCGAATCAAATGATGATGGTGGGTGTGAAATCTGCCAATATCAACATCCTAAGGGATGTTATTCCATAGTGTCACAGTTATAGGAGTTTGGGATGTACACTTTGAATCCACGACTCACACAAAGGGAACCACCCAGAAGATTGTCTTATCCTCAATGTAATTCTAGGCAATTCCACAAGCAACAATAGTATTATCCAAGTGGAACTCCACCACATTCATATGAGCAATATCAATAGTGGTGGCAACCATAGTCATGGTAGCAATACCCTTACTGACAACCTAATTCATATGGGTATTATTTTCAGCAACCCTTGTCTCCACTTGACTCCTCCAATCACATTTTGACTTTCCAATCTCACTACTAGCCTTCTAATTATTATTGAACTTATTCTCCATATGCAAGAAGGGATACCACCTCTTACCCTTATCCTCCTCCTATTCCTACACATCTTCCTCCCCCCCTTAGCACAACTACCACCTACTCCACCTATGCAATGTGAACTTCCAACTTAACCACAACAACGCAATGCTACCAAAGCTGTTAATCTACAACTAGTTCACCAACCAAGTGGTTCAGATACTTAATCAAAGAAGAGATCTTTTTTTTTTACCATGAAGTTCACCTAAGCCCTCAAATACACTTGTGATTGACAACCCTGTTCCTCCATCTTTCTCTATATCAAATTCCTTCAAGTCCCCTTCAAACCAAACATCACCTAAGATCCATACTGTGATGCTTACTCACATCGTATTTGATTGGATCCATGCTGGAAACCTTTCTAGGAAGTTAGCAGATCCTGGAAGTCCTTTTATTTATTTGCAGATTACTAGGAATGAGCCGTGCAAAGCTCTTATCTACTTAGGTTCTAGTGTCAACCTAATTTCTCATGAGATGTATACTACATGGAACCTGCCTCCTCTTAAGAAGAGCAATATTAGATTAGAATTGGTAGACCAGTCCATCACTATTCCATTGGAACTAGTGGAAGACATTTTGACCACTATCTATGGGTGGTCTTATCTTGTTGATTTCCTAGTGATCAAGGTGGAGAACTGCAAAGGGACTTCCTAATCATCATGGGAAAGACATGGCTAAGCACCGTTGATGCAAGAAGGGGCATCAAAGATCTTTTCCTAGAAATGTCCAAAGAAAATGCATTCAAGAAGATCAAGAAAAAATGACTTTCATGCATTACATATAGTGATATAGGGTGTAATTATGTGTAGAAACTCTAGGCAGTGAAATGAGCATCCATCTCTGCATGTAAGTAGTGTGCACTAGAAGCAGAAATTCAAAGGTGTCTATACGTAATCGCCACAAGACAAGAGGGCACCTAGTAGTTGACCACTGATTCTGAGAGTAGCACACTTTTCATGAAACCAACTAAGAGCCTACCATGTGCATATGTTATAGGTATGAATAAACTAGAGTAAGTTCATCAGCAACTCTCTAATGATATAAATGATGATACCTACTGGGAAGAGTTGGAAATTCCTAAAAATTTCAAGCAAAAGCTCCTTGAACTAAAAACTCTACTGGCTAGCATGGAATATGTGTTTTTAAAAAATGGAAAGCCAATCATTATCAATGTAAATCTTACTCTATAATAGAAAAAGATGTTATTAAATGTGGTTGAAAAATGGTCAATAGCCTTTGCCTAGTCATATCTTGAACTCACAAGGATTGATCCTAGGAAATGCTAGCATCACATCTACACTGATCTGGCCATGAAGCCAAAGAGGTAACTGAACCCCAAACTAAAGAAGATCGTCAAAGAGAAAATTGAACAACTCCTCAAGGTGGGGTTCATTTATCCCATTACAGATAGTGAGTGGGTTAGCCCACTCGTGGTTGTGCCAAAGAAAGATGACAAGTGACAAGTCTACATCAATTTTTGATTGCTAAATATGGCAACATTCAAGGATCCCTTCCATTACCATTCATTGATCAAGTGTTAGACATAATATCTAGGCATTGCTACTACAGTTTTTTGAATGGTTATAATGGCTATAACCAAATCCAGATCACGTCAAAGGACCAAGCCAAAACAACATTCACAAGTCCCTAGGGAACTTTTACATATCGTAAGATGCCTTTTGGTCTGTGCAATGTCCTTGCTACATTCCAATGCCTGGTCCTAAGAATTTTTCAATAGCAAATCGGTAGCGGTGTGGAAGTCTTCATGGATGACTTCTTCACTTATGAAGCTACATTTGAGCAAGCCCTGGACCACCTTGAGCAAGTGCTAAAAAGATGTGTTGAAACAAATCTATGGCTCAATTGGTAAAAACGTCATCTGATGGTCCAAGAAGGCATTGTATTGGGGCATTGAATCTCACAAGTAGGAATTGAGGTAAACCCTAAAAAAATAAGGATCATCCAAGGAAAAACCTACCAACCAAAAATTTTCAAAGATATTTGATCATTCCTTGGACATACTGGCTACTACCAGTGATTCATAGAGAATTTCTATAAGATCACAAAACCACTGGTCAAGCTGACAAAGAAAGATGCTCCATTTGTTCAGACTATGGAATGTAAAAAAGCATTCCAATAGCTAAAAGAGAAACTTGTGGAAACTTCAATTCGACAGGCACCTAACTGATCCATACCATTTCATGTCATGACGAATGCATCAAATTATGCCTTGGGAGTTGTGCTTATGCATTTGGATACAAGAAACATCCATATTACATCCAATGTACTAGTTGAAGCATTGTGGGTGTACAATTGAACTACACCAATGCAGAAAAAAATTTATGGTAGTGGTGTTTGCTCCAAAAAAGTTTAGGCATTATGTGCTTGGATACAAAGTGTTTGTGCACACAGACCATAGTGCCATCTACTTCCTAATGAATAAGCCAATGGTAAGCCCTATGCCATACAATGGCTAGTGATCTTACAAGAGTTCAATCTTATGATGGTAGATAGAAAGGGCACTAAGAATGTGGTTGCTAACCACTTGTCTCAATTACGATGGAACAACAAAGAAGAGGAGAACCCACTATCTAATAGGTTTCCTGACGAACTCCTCTTTGCTGGGGCTATAACTGAACAATTGCCTAATGAGCCTAATTGGTATGATGGCATTCTCACCTATCTTCTCATACAAGAGATGTTGCAAGGGTTAGACCACTAGAAGAAGCAATAGTTTTTTCACTAGGTAAAATACTTCATGGAGATCAATGAACACCTCTATAAGGTGTGTGCCAATGACTTGGTTTGTTGGTGTGTCCCTAATGTTGATCAACTACATGTTCTCCAAGATGCTCATGAAGGTCATTATGGGGGCCACTATGCTAGGAGATGCATAGCCATTAAAATCCTGATGGTAGGGTACTACTAGCCAACAATCTTTAAGGATGCTCATCAATATATCCACTCTTGTGAACACTGCCAATGAGATGGTGGAATGACTGTTCAAATGGAGGAACCTCAATAATGGATTCAACCACTGGAACACTTTAACATTTAGGGCATTGATTTCATGGGTCCCATCATGCCTATATCAAATGAAAAGACGTACATCATAGTCGTTGTTGACTATTGTACAAAATGGACAGAAGTAGCAACCATCATTGATTGTACATCTTCTACTACTACTCAATTTGTACAACAAAATGATGTAAATAGGTTTGGTGTGGCACATTCATTAATTTCTAATAATGGAACTCACTTTATAGGCACTACTTTTCAGAAGCTCATGCAATGCCTAGGAGTTGAACATAAACTCACAACGCCCTCCCACCCCCAAGCTAATGATCAAGCTAAGGTTACCAATAGAAAAATCACAAGGATTCTAACAAGAACTATCAGCAAATATAAGAAAGACTAGAGCATGAAACTTAACAATACCCTTTGGGCCTACTGCTCAACATGGAAACTTCCTATAGGCTACTCTCCCAATGAGCTGGTGTACGAAAAATTACCAACGCTTCCTATTCAATCTAAGCTCTATACACTTTCAATGGCCTATAACCTCAACCTTGACTTAAGTCTAGCACAAAAAGAAAGATTAATGAATCTTAACTTGCTAGACGAAAACTGATTGATGGCCCTATCATCTAACAAGTTGCACAAGGCATTCAAAAAAAAGCGCCATGACCTTAGAATTAGAAAAGTCAAACTTCAACTAGGAGACAAGGTTCTCTACTGAAACCCCACACATGGATCTCAACAAACTAAGTTCCAAACATTATGGAAAGGACCTTATATAATATTTGAAACTTTTTCTTCTGGGACTATGATGATCTACAAACCTAAGAGCCCAGACAAGAAATGACTGGTCAACATACAACAAATCAAACCTTTCCACAAGCATAAGCCAGAAAATACAACAAATGCCTCATTGAATGAACAACCACACTCAATATTTCAAATCTCCTACTTTTAACTCAATCATGGGAGAGATGGCCATCCACACTAACTATATAAGTAGCTCCTCAATTTTTCACCCTTTTTGTTTTACACATTTTTGGTTTTACACATTTTTGTTTTACAACTTTTTGTTATACACATTCTTTATTTTACACTTTTTGTTTTCTACATTATTAATTTTTCAAAATTTTTATTTTTCAACATCATTAGTACATTTGCTATTTCTTGAATGTTTTACACTTTCTTTTATATTTTCTTTTATTCTGATGTGATTTTCTAACTTTTTGGTAATAAGTGCCAAGCATAGTGGTAATTCATTACTTGATGGTGGTATATACTATTTTGTTATTTGATTGTTGGTGTCTAGATTCTAGTTTTGAATTTTATTACTAATAATGAGGACATGGTTTCTTTTTCCTAAAATAGGCAATGAGTCCACAACATTCATCCATTCACACACTCTATGATTTTCCTTATTCTAGAAATATGCAGTTCCTTTGTCACTAATAAAACTATAACAAAGTTGTGACTTTGTTAGTTTCCGGAATTGGAGAGAATTCAAAGGTTTGAATAGGGTGTGACTTCAAGGGGACTCGGTATTCTTTGTGCCTTTCTACTTATTTGGGTGCACGTGTGTTTTCATTAATTTCTTATTGTTCTATGTCAACCAATAACAGGAAGTTGAATAAGTCTTTGCATGGTGTGGTTCCCATTTCAAGAAAAAACACAATGGGAATTCAAAGCATACCCCTTAGCCAAAATAAATGAATAAGCCTTTAAAAAAATGGGAATTCAAAGCACACCCCTTAGACAAAATAAATGGGCTACAAGCATTGGTTATGGGACTAGAAAGACATGTTACCCATGCCTAAAGGTCCCCTCTGACTAAGGCCCTTCCCACTAACCCTATTATCAAAATTCATTCATCACAATCACAACCTAGCCAAGTGTAACCACTAACAAGACAAGGTACTTCAAAGCTATATGTTACACATTGCACACTAATCCATGATTTTTTTGTGATTACAATGGGAAGCATGGACAGAACACGCGGACTGGAAACGAGACTATCCTAAACAAGGAAGTAGCAATAGTAGTACCATATGATGAGGACTATTTATGATCATTGAATATTCTCCCTTGCTCTTCAGCTGCCAGAGGAGTTGAATGTCAGTTTTGTCCAAGGCATCCTCTTCTGTTGTCATGAATATCCAATTTTGTAAAAAATTATAATCTATACACTTAGGCACTTAGGAGTCTGTTTTTCCATCTAAGTTAGTTTTTATGTCAATCAATAATCCCATACCTTCCCAATATTTTGTAAGGAACTTGTTCCTCCTCTTCTTCACTCGAGGATGAGTTTTCATCTAGTTATGGGGGTATGATGAATCATGTTTTGACTAGCTCTAATATTGGATACCTGATATCAGAGCCCAAGATGCAATGTTGAATATCCAATATTGCGGGATATATGTTGGCCTATAAATATAGTGCTTGGGCTCACAATTTTTAGATCAATTTTTGTCATAGATAGTGAAGCTCTTGTAGTTTTTTTTCTCTAGAGTTAGAATATTTTCTGAGTGCCTGCAATAGGAGTCTAAGTGTGTATGAATCTTTGTTCAAGCACTGATGTACCTGAGCACAACAATGTGATAGGAATAAAAATGAACCCTTTTGATCATCCTTGCAACACTAAAAATAGATTAATGTTTCCTTGATGCCTTTAATATTCATGCACTTTATTTTCATGCACTTCACTTTAATGCACTATAATTAAGCAATTAATTTTCAATTATTAATGAACACAAGCATGACCACCTCGAGCATACATGTAGCACTTGGTAATCCAGAAATGCTTAATGTTTGGTAGCCCAGAAACACTATACATGGTCAAGATGTGTCTAGAAAATGGGAATGAGTACTTGTTAAGCTAGCTAGGCAGTAGATGAATTAGATCTTAAATCAATGTACCTTTCATTCTTGTTCTAAGTGATTAAACTTATTGATGAGTGGCGAGGTACCCCTACTCTCAACCATACAAATACAAGTGTGCACACGCAATCAGGTCGAACTTCGCAGACTAAATGCCTTAACACCACAAGAAACACTTGGGGTTAATCGTTCATTGTCTTCCCAGGCTTGCTTGTGAGTGTCACGGTGTATGGTTAAGCAAGTCTGAGGTATGTGATTTTTTTGGTATTTTTCGGTTTATCTTCTATGCTATCAGAGGAAAGGGTTGAGAAACTAAGCTAACTCTAACTAATGTCCTAAGTCTGAGTTAACTAGCGTCAACATCCGTTCCCACTTACCGGACACACCCTGAACTATGCAACTGTGGCTTACCAAACGCTAATCGTCTCTGGGATCACCACACGTAATGCAAGTGCTCGAAGTGGTCGTACTGAGGCACCTATTTAGCTTAAGTGTAATAAGCAGCCGATTCCTTAGCTAGCCGTACACACCCGTGGGTGCTCGTAACTAAGTCGTACTTATCACACGTTCTAGCCTAGCAATGAGTAGCCAATTCCTTGACAAGCCGTACACATTGGACTACCACTGGGATTACCAAGCGCAGAATCCTGGAATACGCTACTAGGTTACCAAGCAGCCAATGCTCATAATCAAGTCGTACTTGTGCGCACTAGGAAAGCCGTAAATAAACAACAATAAAACCATGTACTGCAAGGTTTATCCAATCAAGTTCTTCTTTATTGCCATACACAACTTGGGTTCAGGTTACAAGCTGCTCAAATAAAGAGCCGTTCACTCTAGGACTCCTACTGCAGGCACATGGGAAAAATTCTAACTCTGGAGTGATCAATCTGCCAAAGCTTCGCTACTTCTAGCCAGGATTGGGAAATGAAGGGAGTGCCACCTCTTATTTATAGATATGACGGCGGACTGCGATATCGCGGCACAGTGCATGTCGCATCTCATCATACCCCCATGACTGAATGAAAACTCATCCTCGAGTTCCTTACAATAATATCAAGTAGGTATGGGATTATTAGGAGAAATGGAACTAATGGGATGATATGTGAACGGTCTTTATTACAAAACTTGACAAAAAATAGTGTTCATGACAACAAGGGTGAACACCTTATTACAATGACATCAGGCCACAGTTGGCAGCTGAGAGAAAAGAGGAGAGAGAATAGAAGAGAAGAAGAGAGAAGAGTCTTGTTGCT
>MNCI01015405.1:132978-187838 GCA_015680685.1 Gnetum montanum
GATCGTTGTGAAGATCAACGAGTTCGTCATTAGTGTGAGTAGTTGTTCCTACCGTGAACAACTGGTGCTCATGGGGATCAGAGCCTGGAATATGTATCGTTGATCTAAGGCCCTGATGCCTAACCTCTTCACTAGAGTGAGGAGGAGGAACATCATTTTCTAAGAAACCCATCGTGAGGGGTTTCTTGTCTCCTATTTCACTAATGACGTGGGAAACCTTGCCCTTCAATAGTGAATGTTGGCTCTCCTGCCTTTCATCCCGAATATGTTGGGCATTTGTGGGATGATAATCCCTTGTGTCATGGTCATCCAAAACGTATTCTGCAAACAACTCATGCATGTCAATCTGTACCAAGGCATGGAAAAGCATGTTGGGAGCAGAGCGATCTGGGGGTAACACGATGTTACCTTGCATGTCTCTCCACCGCAGTTGCTCATCTTGATGGAAAACAAAGGTAAAATCCGGCACATACTCATCGGGATGAGTATATGTGACTTTGGATTGTTGAGGACATGGTTGATTTCGGTTATGCGTATGGTCTTGACTTTCTCCTGTATTGTCCTTAAGTGAGTTGATTGCATGAGAAGAAGCCATTTCTAATGGTGTGCTAACTTTCACCGTTATTTTTGTTCTTGATTAACTGATTACCCCTAAGGTTCATTTTGAGCTCACAACGATGTGAGTGATATCCCTTATGTTTAATTGGTGAAAAAAACACTTAGTCCCCGGCAACGGCGCCTATGATGAGTGGCGAGGTACCCCTACACTCAACAATACGAATACGAGCGTGCACGCGTGATCCGGTCGAACTCCGCAGACTAAATGCCTTAACACCATAAGAAACACTTGGGGTTAATCGTTCGTTGTCTTCCCAGGCCTGCTTGTGAGTGTCACGGTGTATGGTTAAGCAAGTCTGAGGTATGTGATTTTTTTGGTATTTTTCGGTTTATCTTCTATGCTATCAGAGGAAAGGGTTGAGAAACTAAGCTAACTCTAACTAATGTCCTAAGTCTGAGTTAACTAGCGTCAGCATCTGTTCCCACTTACTGGACACACCCTGAACTATGCAACTGTGGCTTACCAAACGCTAATCTTCACTGGGATCACCACACGTAACGCAAGTGCTCGAAGTGGTCGTACTGAGGCACCTATTTAGCTTAAGTGTGATAAGCAGCCGATTCCTTAGCTAGCCGTACACACCCGTGGGTGCTCGTAACTAAGTCGTACTTATCACACATTCTAGCCTAGCAATGAGTAGCCGATTCCTTGACTAGTCGTACACGTCCGTAGATGCTCGTAATCAAGTTGTACAAGTGCGCACTAGGAAAGCAGTAAATAGACAACAATAAAACCATGTACTGCAAGGTTTATCCAATCAAGTTCGTCTTTATTGTCGTACACAACTTGGGTTCAAGTTACAAGCTGCTCAAATAAAGAGCCGTTCACTCTAGGACTCCTACTACGGGCACATGGGAAAAATTCTAACTCTGGAGTGATCAATCTGCCAAAGCTTCGCTACTTCTAGCCAGGATTGGGAAATGAAGGGAGTGCCGCCTCTTATTTATAAATATGGCGGCGGACCGCGATATCGCAGGGGAAGACGCGATATCGCGGCACAGTGCATGTTGTGTCTCATCACTTATAAAATACAAAATGATAAAAATCATATAACTCAATTGCACTTAACCATATACTTATACCTCACAAGTGGAACTAAGAAGACAACAATTGTCCCAATTAGATTTCACATCTTAGAACCAGTGTACTTAAGAACTTAAGGTCTGCGAAATTTGACCGAATCACTTGTGAATGCTTGTGATTCATATGGTTGGACAGAGGGGTACCTCACTGCTCATCATCTTGGAAACTCTTCATTTAATAATTTTGAAAATAATTTTTCTACCTACCCAAAATTTCATTGTATTTTAAGTGCCATAATAAATAAATCTCATACTCATAAACCAAATCTCATAAGACATAACATAATTCATGATCTCAAATGAAAATTAACTATAACATTTTTCAATACATTAATCTTAATACATCATGTCCATCAATGCATTAATTTTAAAAGAAATTATAAGCAGTAAAAAGAAGAGGCTCTATTGATCAAGCTCTAATAATCACCAAGCTCCTAGATCTTGCCACATGACTCTTTATACAATTATGCAAAAAAGATTAGAAATCTTCTAGTAGAAATAACTACCTTGGTGAACTTGAAACAAGTTGTAGGATGGAAACACATGATGCACACAAAATACCATCTCAAGATCTATGAGATTAGAATCCATATCCAAGTTAAAAATCATGATGTTAAATAGAATGTCAAGGAAATAGGTTATTCACAATTACTTTACAAGTTGACCCTCCTCAAGTACTAGTTGACCCACGAAGATCTTATCTATCTTGAATGTTATCAACAACCCTTTCTTAAGGACTAGTTGATTAAGCCTTATCTAATCTTGGATGAAATCAATTTTAGAATAAACCCTTATGATCTACCTATTTCTATCATTATGAATCATGAAACCAATTATCACCCTTATGAACAATCGCAAGCAACATGAGTAGAAATTATTAGTAAATCAATACCTCCACAATGTTTGTCCATTCTCACGACCTATGCATAATCATAGGCAATGTGGGTTAAGTATGATAGCCAACCCTATCCTTCATAATGACTATGCATTGGTACATAGACCAAGAAATTCTAGGCATAGTCATAAATGATGTGGGTCAAGTACTAGAGGCCAACCTAGACTTCCCACAATGCCTAGCCATTAATTCCAACAAAACATCATTGAGGAGTTGGAACATTAGATAATTCATTATTCAAGATACCAAAAACACAAGTTACTCATAAGATACAAGAACAATGTAGTTTGGTCAAAAAATTAAAAAAAAATTATGAGTGAACCATCATTTAACCATAAATTATGGCCAATAAGAAGAGATAAACCATGAGTTATGGTCAATGCAATTTGGTAAAAACAAAAATGAGAGATCATGAGTGAAGCATGAGTTGACCATAAATTATGGCCAACACTAAGACATAAACCACAAATTATGATAGATTCATGTTGGAAGCCACAATGCCACCATGAATTATGGTACTTGCTACCAAGAAAAATTGCTAGAACAAAACCTTGGTTAGGTCTTGGTCAAGACCATGACCTTACCACAAGTCATGGTAAGCACCATGCTCCCAAAAAGATGCACTTTAGCTTAGGTTTTAAGTTCCTACAAAATAATGGTCAAGGATCATGACCTTACGATAACCTATGATCTCTGCCAACACCTTCATCATGAGTTATGATAATTATACGATGAGTCACAGTTATGAGAAATGCCACTAGATATGCAATAAAAAATCACAAGAAAAATGAGATTTAACAAAGAATCAAGATCGGAGTTACAACATAATTGATATAAAATTTACAATACATAAGATCTATATAAACAAGGATTAAAATTATCGATCATAACATATCAAGATCACATGAAAAATCAAAGAACAGAACTTGTTGCTCTACCTTGTACAGATCCACCTAAGCCCTAAAGCAAATTAAGATTCATTAATGAGAGATTGACCAAAAGCAAAGAGTAAACAAACACCACATAATCATAGCCTTATACACAATTCTAGGGTTTCCAAGTTAATATTAAAGCAATAGTTCATCATAGTAAAATTTTTTGATATATTTTACAAAAATAATAAAAGCTTCCCAAGAGGCTAGTAAATATTAGAAAGTCCATGAACATTTGAAAAAGAAATAGAATAAATCTTTTGAAAGTTTTGAAAATAATAATAATCTCCAAGAATATCAAATTGCTAATTCATAGCATGTGCCATCATCTTAAAAAGTTGTTCTTTACAAGAAAACATCAAGCAATTAGTGATTTCCAAAAATAAATTTAAAAAGCTTAACAAAATTGTATTTTATAAAAGGATGTTGGAAGTTGCCAAAAATAAAATTAAATAATAATATTTATAAAAAGAATTCATAATTTATAAAAGCGTATACCATAAATAAAGGATTTATTCCAAGATTTACAAAAAGATAAAGCATAAATATTTACACCAAGAAAGCTATGAGTTTAAATCCTCAAAAGCTATGAGTTTAAATCCTCAAAAGCATAAGATAATGCATCAAAATACATAATGGTAATCAAAATATAATAAATACTATACCATGACTTATAGTTATACATAAACCAATTGATTAGGAACATGGGGTGTTACAGATAGCAAAGGATGAAGCCATGCCTTAGGGTTCTATTGGCACATTTTGGCCATTTCATGGAATAGACTTTACAATGGCTGTAGCACCAGAAAATAAATTATTATCCATAAGAAAGGAGTAATTACTATGGCATGTCGTTTGCAGCTCCAATTTGTATACCCTGCAACAAATTACGCAGAGACAGATTTCTATAAATCTAGTTTTGGATCTGGGGCTGCTTTCGGCTTTTCTGCCAAAAAATTGTAGCTTGCAGCTTAAGGATAAGTGGTTCTCCACTTAGCAGGTTCCGGTTTGGGTGCTTATAGATGGAGATTTAATGGAACTGGTCTTCAAGGACCAATCCCTTCAAGTTTTGCTAACTTAACATCGTTGATCAATCTGAGGGTGGGTGATCTAACATCCAGATTTTCATCATTGTCTTTTTTAAGAAACTTGAAAGCAATGACTAAATTAGTCCTGAAAAACACCAGAATAACAAGGAAATTCCATCATTTATTGGGGATATGAAAAATTTACAGCATTTGGACTTGAGCTTTAATAACTTGATAAGTGGCATCCCAAATTCTTTCCAGAGCTTAAGCAGGCTAACATTCCTATTCCCTGGAAAAAATAGCTTATCAGGGCAGTTTCCTTCCAATATCTCCTCATCGCTTCATGCAATAGATCTTTCATACAATGAATTTTCAGGGTCTCTTCCAACATGGTTGAATAAACAAGATTTCCAAATGAACATCATAGGAAATTATTTTCAGATTAGTGAATCAAACAACAGATTCTAAAATTGCAGTGAACTGTGGTGGTGATAAAAAAAAACATCTGCCACTGGAACAGTTTATCAAAGTGACAATGAAACCCTTGGGCATGCTTCCTTTTATGTAACTGATGCTCAGGACTGGGGCGTAGGCAGTGTAGGGTAATTCAAGGAAAGATCTGTTGATCCTACATATGTGAGAACAACCTAGTCTCAATCTGCAAACAGTTTAGATTCAGAATTATATCAGACAGCAACAGCATCTCTAAGTTCCTTGACATACTATAGTTTGGGACTTGAAAATGGACGATATAAGATTAGCCCACAGTTTGCAGAAATAGAAGTCCCAAGTACAGCAAGTTGGAAAGGAATTGGAAGATGCTACTTTGACGTATATATACAGGGAAAGAGGGTGTTGATTGACTTCAATATTGAGAAAGAAGCTATAAGTTCGTACAAAGCAGTGGTTCAGACATTCGACGCAAATGTTTCAAAGAATGTCATGGAAATTCACTTTTCTAGAGAGGGAAGGGAACTTGCTGCATTCCAGTTCAAGGAGTAGTTTCTGCTATAAGTGCTTCACCTGAATTTAACCGTACAATTAAAAGTTCCACAAACTCCAGCACAATGGCAATGGCAGACCATTGACGCCAGGCCAGGTAGCATCATGCAGCTAGAAGGCGCAGCAGGAGCTCATCGTGAGCTCTTTCAAGACCATCAAAGGCCGCGGAGCCAACATGTACATCGCCAACGGCGGATGCCTCACCATGCACTACGTCTCCCACGTCATCATTCACGGCATCCACATCCACATCTTGGGTTTCTATCCACCTTTGTGAGATTGGGGTTGGTGGATGAAGGAAAAACACAAGCAAAGTAACAAGAACATGTCAAAATGTAAAAAATCATGACATTTTGCAAACAAAAACTGCTGCCTGCTGCACTTTGGGCTTGGACTGTTACCGGTACAGCGACTGTAATAGACGGAGATAAGTTTGTGCCGTGATTGCTATGCTATGGGTCTGCTTCAGTGCTTTGCTCATGTTTCAATTGATCAAGAAAAAATACTGACTTAGTTGGGCCTTGTTGGCAGTATTACGAAAACCATAGTGGCAGTACGTGACAACAGGGCTGGTTTTCAAACGCAGCTGCAAAGAAGCCAATGAAACAGTGACAGGTACCAACCCAGAACAGGGGCAGGGCGTGGCATATGGTGAGAAAGGCAGTTTGGAAAAAGGCATCTATCCATTTAGTATAATTTTTGCTAAAGTTGCAAGAATATAGAGAGGCCGAAACTTTTGAGTGGACTTTTTGAGTTAAAATTATTATTTTGGCTTTGCAGAAGAATATATATATATATTATTGGGCAGGACAGTTGCCAACTATGGCTTGAATTTCTCATAATTTCCTATAAAAGTTATATAAACTGTGGCTTCAATTTCTCATAATTTCCTATAAAAGTTATAACTTCTTATGGTGGTTATGAGTTAATATCCTAGATATTTGTAATTAACCTTAAGCTCTTATGATGAGGTCAACTAGCCAAAAGTCACTATAAAAAGGCTTCAAGGGTAGAATAGGATGGAAAAAAGAGAAATTTTGGGGAGATTATTATGGGAAGACCAAAAAGAATTATTGAAGATTACTTGTAAAGAATGGCTTTCTAGTTACATTATCAAGTCCGCTACTTTGTTTTAATCTTGTGAGTTCTTTTCTTCTCATTTTCTCTTAGTTGCTTAGCTAATGGTTTAAATAGTACTGTGTTTGGCATTTAATTTTGGGATTTTCTGATTGCTCTTATAGCTCTATTTTTGTGCGATTCTAAACTTCTATTTGGTTGCCATATGAGAGCTTATGTTGTCTATGAAAAGAATCTTGAGCAATTATATAGTAATGTCTTTATGAAATTGCCTGTTTGAGTCTAAAGGGTTTAGAAAATCTTTGATATTTTGAGCTGACTTGAAATAGCTTCATTTTTTAAAAACATTTATTGCCTTGATATTTCAATCTTAAAATTGTCAAATTTTTTTTGATAGCTCTATTGTTTGCAATTCTTAACAACTATTAACTAGCTAAATAAAAACTTGTACTTTGTCATTTATAAAGCATTTTGGTAGTTTAATAAGAGTGTCTTTTATAAAATTGCTTGTTGAGCTTAGAGGGTTTGGATAATTTGTAATATGTAGATTAAATTGGAATAGCTTTATTGCAAAGTGTTTCCTCATGTTCAATTTATCTTGCTTAAATGTTTGAAATTTTACACAAATCTACTTTTCTTTTCTTCTTTCTTTAAAATCAATTGAATCTTGCTGTATATTTAGTTTTCTTGTGGAACTTTTTCTCTGGGGGAAATTAGGAGTAGATTTCTATAGAATTGTGCTTAAGCATTTTTGTGAAGTTTTATTTGTTTCAAGCAATGTACTATAGGGACTATATAGGCTAAGTGATTTGACAAAATAAGAATCTTTAATGACTCAAAGTATTCAACAAAGTTAGCTAAATTTCTATTATAATAGCCAGTTATAGTTTCATACACAAACCCAACTATTTCAACATTTAGAACAGCAAACACACATTTACATTTAGTTTGCTCTATTACCACCAAGTTTATTTGGAGGTATCTGGGCCTTGGTGTTGCTAGAGAAGAGCAAGCACCTAAACTCAAGTTTGAAGAAACACCTTCATTTCTTGTGATCCCAATCACAAGACCAAAGGAGCACATTGGCGGTCCCAAATGATCACCAACAAGTTCTTTTAAAACAAACTAGTTAACTTTCTTATTGCTAGCACCACCAAAATTTTCCAATGCCTTGCTATAATATAAACCCATGATGGCTTCAACAAATACAAAAACATTATCAACCAATACAAAACATATACATACAAATTCAACCCTAGCTAGTGGAAAAACATAACCAATGCATGTCCAATACTAGGCTTATATGTTAGCAAAGAATGGTCTACTGAAGCCAATTCACTCCACAAATAAATTAGCTTCAAGTACTAAATCTAGATATTATGCAAAGGTAAAACTTTTTTGCTAGAAAATAAGAAAACTAGATATCTTCAATTAATTTATTAAAAGGTTACAATAGGATTCCCAAAAACTCACAACCCATCAAAACTTGTCACACTCAAACAATATTGTAGAGCATGAGGCTCTACAACCACAAAATGATTGTTCTCAATGCAAGACACAACTAATAAAAAAACTCTCCCATAACCCAAGACTAAGATCTCAACTCACAAGTAGGACAAGAGATTAAAACACAAAGAACAACATACCACAAGTTGATCTTGGAGTTGCAATCACCAATTGCACTTACTCAATATGCTTACATACTTCCTCTCTACACACCAAAGCTCTCTCTTACTTATCTATTTCATGGTACCAATAATAGTGAAATATAATAATATTTATCATAAATCGAAAGATAAGAAACCTAGAAACCTTTCCTCAACTTAACTTGAGGCTCTTCAGATGTTTCCCAAGCCTTCTCACCTTCTTCCCAGTTGTTTTCATCCTTTTCCATCACATTTCAACTATTTCTCAAATTAGGAGAGGTGTTTTTGAAAGTTTTCCTCTTCATATGGGTTGTCTCTAACCTTGGAAAGTTCTATGTCAACCCAGATCTTTGCCAAGACATCTACTATTTTTCCAAGACACTACTCATAGGGGCCAAGATGTCTCCACAATTGGCAAGATGTCTTGCCCAAGACGTCTCATTCTCAAGCAAGACTTCTTATTTGAGATGTCTAAGACTCTAGTGAGATGTTCCACCTAAGATGTTATCTTCTTAGTTGAGATGTCTGATGTGAGATGTGTGTCCAAATAGTGAGACATCTCCTTTGATCTCTAAACATCTTCTCTAATCTCCATACATCTCTTGTCACTCCCTAGTCTTAGCCAAGACATCTTCTAGCCCTCCAAGACATCTCTCTAGTGTTCAAAACTTCCAAAACATACACATAGGAAAGAACAAGGGGATTCAAGAGAGGTGTCCCTACATTAGCTCTCCAACCCTTCAAAAAGTAAACTCATATGAATAATAGAGTAGGGGTAGAAGTGAGCCCCCACTCATGTAGTTTGGTCTCATGGATCCATACAACATCATCAGTGGATTTATCCTTCTAATGGATCAAATATTCATGCCTCTTTCTTCCCTAAGTGCTAGAAGCTTTCCTCTACTTAAATACAATTACCTTCCTCTTCATCGAAGGCTTGGACTAATCAATAGTCCCCTTCAACTCATCGATGCTATCATGTATGGTTTTCTCATCAACTAGTTCATGATAGTACACAAGATCAAAAACATTAAACACAAAAGACATACCATCATCATTTGATAAATCAATCTCAAATGAGGAGATGGAGGAGGAGTGAAGAAAGATGATGAAGGTCCATCATAGAGAAAATCCAAGATTTGATATCTTATATTATTTGTGTAAGCATGCGCAATCCTCTGGTCAAGAATCTTGAGGTTGAGTGTCCTCAAGTTTTGAATGTCATGTTCTTGGCAATATTGCTCAATATCCCTTTTATTTTTGATGTAGGTATCTCGAAAGAATGCATAACCACAAGGGTTAGACTAATCAATCCTTCAGATAATACAAGTGACCAGATAATAGTGAGGGTTCTGTCCATAGGTTAATATATGCCAGCCTCTTGCCTAAAGGTCGTTGTAATAGATAAAATCTTGTGATGCTCATTACATCTTGTAAACAAATATCTTAGAGAAGTGGGAGAATAATATCGAGGAGTATGGCCAAACTTGTCCCACCATTACCAAAAAATTTTATTGGGACCTTTCCATTTGTTTATTTCTATACGGTAATGATGGAATGGGCTAGGCTAATACAAAGGCCAATGTAGGAGATTATTAATAGTATAGGTACCTTCATCATTTTCATCATCTTCAAAGGATGGAGGGTGAGGATCAAAGTGGAGATTGATCATTTCTACAAATGTGGTAGTGGCAATTAGAGGAATCATGGGGTGATAAGTTAATTGTTATATTCAACCAGCATAGTCCTCATGGCTAAAAAATCTTATTAATCGTTCAAAGTCTACACCATGATGAATCCTTTGAGCTTCTTGTTCTAGGGTAGACATGTAGATTTTATTAGCTCTATAAGATCTTATTCTTACTGAAGACCTAAGTAACCATCCTTATTGGGTTAGAATATCTACAAGATTAAACAACAAAAAACATTAGAACACTTAACTATAGAGTTAGAACTCTCTAGTTAAGAAATCTGCCAAACTATTATGTTTGCCATCTATATATTCTGTAGTAAACTCAAAATTAGCAAGAAATAAGGCCCATCTTATTAACCTAATGTGTGTAACCTTATTTATGCTTTAGAAGAAAGGTATTTATCAAAGTGTTTTAAATCACTTCTAATTGTAAAGTGCTAGTTTTGAACAAATAACTTGAATTTTTCAATA
Source organism: Gnetum montanum (assembly GCA_015680685.1). Classification (NCBI taxonomy): domain Eukaryota; kingdom Viridiplantae; phylum Streptophyta; class Gnetopsida; order Gnetales; family Gnetaceae; genus Gnetum; species Gnetum montanum. The sequence goes on from MNCI01015405.1 coordinate 143,424, forward strand.
CCCTTTACAATGACTAGAAGTTCTTTGTGGATGCTATGGTAGTTGAGTTGAGCAAGATTAAATTTTCCATATGCATACCTGCATATTCTTACTACCTTGTCTTTTTCTTCTTTAAGGGTAGCTCCCCAAAATTCTTATGAGGCATCTATCTCTATAATTAAGTGTCCATCAGAGGGTAATTGTGATTGTGGAAGATGGGAACATTGTTGTTTGATGTGAGAGAAAATTTGACTATGTTTATGGGTCCAAGGAGGAGGACACTATCCTAATTGTTCATTTAAGAGCTTCCTATCTCTAGCTAGGTTCTTATAAAATCCTAAGACATAATTTATGTACCCTAGAAATCTTTGAAATTGTGTCTTGTCTTTGAGTTCATTTGGAAATTGGCTAATGGATTCTAGGATATGATTTTGTAGGGCAACTATTCCTTGACTGATTTCCAAACCTAAAAATTCTATTTTTTCTTTTGCTATTTGCATTTTTGTTGGTGATAGAACTAAGTCATTTCTATCGACAATTTGGAAGAATAGTTCTAAATTTCTAGGTGTTCCTTTGGATTTTTACTCATGATAAGAATATCATCAATGTCAACCATGATGAATGGATAAGAACCAAAGATACAATCCATGCATTTTTGAAATATGGATGGAGTTGTTTTTAATTCAAAAGGGAGAACCGTCCATTCATACGATCCACCTAGAACCATAAATGCTATCTTCCACGTATCCTATGGTTGTAATCGAATTTTCCAAAACCCAAACTTAAGATCAAACTTTGAATAAATATGCGTGTGTAATAATCTTTGAAACAAATCATCTTTTTTGGGGATTGGATGTTGCATAGGTTTTACTATATCATTCAATGGCTTATAATTCACTACCAATCATTTCTTTCCTTTAACTTGTTCCACCCTTTTGTTGACAAAGAAAGTAGCATAAGAAAACAAGTTGTTACTTGGCTATACGAGATTCTTTTGTTTTATTGTATCTATCTCTTTGTCACATTCTTGTTTTAGGGATGGGGACATTCCTATATGGTGAGCTTTGGCTTTGATTTTCATGTTTTCTTTTAGATCAATGCTACACCAATGTTCTTTCTTATGTCTAAAGATAGTGGGATCATCATTGGCTAATGAGAGGAGTTTTTTTTTTTTTTTGTTTTTTGTTTTTTTGTTTTCGAATACTTTTAGACTGGTCCTTCCTTTTTTCTATAGTTTTGACTACCCATGCGAGGTTGTAAAGCTTAGGTTGTCTCTTTTGGAGAAAATGAGCCTTGTAAGTACTTTGTCTATTAAAAGTATGTCCACCTAACAAGACATAGGTAGAGCCTATCATGTAGGGTTCTAATTTAGCTAAATTATCTATACATATTAATAAGTCATACAATTTTATTTCATAATGAATAACATCTAATATTAGTATCCTATTATCTATAGTCTTAATAGGAAGTTTAGCCTTATATTCCATAGGAACCTTTTATGTATTAAAAGAAACATATGTCTTTTCTTTCTTTTTCCATAAGTAGTTTGGAATGACTTCCCATCTGGCTAAAGATACTTCTACTCCACTATCTATTAGTGCATCTATGGGACAAGATCTTTACCATATATTTTAATATTAAATGTACAGATAGGTAAAGAAGTTTCCTTTTTATTATTATTAATTAGGTTGATTGGCATGGCTTATGTTTCTTCTTGATATTTTTGTCTCTGATAGCTCTTTTCTATTTTTTCTAGTTTAGCTAGCTCATTAGAGGCCAATTGTATGTATTTCCTAAGTTGGGAGATACATTGTGTTCTAAGGAAAGATTCATCAAGAAGAGGAATTTATTCTTGTATTTGTTTTCCTATCGACCTTTCAACCTTCTATTCTTTTTCTATTTCTAACTCTGCTTCCTCATATTTTTCTAAGGGTTGTGAATCTGGGTATTTTTACCACTGTTCTTCTATGGCGTACCTTTGTTCATCTAACTCCCTTTCTTTATCTTCTATCCATCATTTAAGAGACATGATCCTATTGATATCATCTATTGGTTATTTTTCTAACTACTCATGTAAATGCTATAGTTTGGATTTAATAATCTTATACATGAATCATGTTCTACCAAATCTAGTTGGCTATCAAAGGATCTTTCAGACCATGAGGGTTCTTGTGGAGGTGGCTTTGTTTGTTGGGTTGAACAGGTGTTCATATTATAGTAATAATATGCATCGAAATTGCTATTGTGCTCATTCCCCTCAGATAAAAGAGAAGGATCATCTTCACTAACATCAAAATCCAAATACTCATCGGATTCGATGAGGATGTCACTAGGTTCAAAAGGAACCTTATCATTATCTAGAAACTCATAGTATTTTTCTGAAAGATTATGGTGTTTGATACAATTAACACACTAATTGTGCTTTTCTTTATCAGGGTAGTTGTGAGAAAAATGATTGCCTTGGCATACAAAACACTTTACTTGTCCTTTGGGAAGTTTTTTCTTATGGCATTTAAACACACCACAGGATATATGTTGAGGTTGCAACTTAAGTTTCTTTCACCATTGCCTATGTCTAAATTATTTCTTATATTTTGGATATTTATTTTTATATGATTTTTGACAAATTTGTTTTTCCTACCAAGTTGGCTTTAACCACTTATGTTCTAGGCATACAAAGGTGCAAAAAGACTTTCTTAATTGTTTATTAATCTACTTGACATCAGATTGGGCACTAAGGTCATGACAAAGGTCATAGTTCACATTGTTGATGAGTTGGACAATGTAGCTAAAGCTAACATCATCTAAAGTTCTATTGTGATATTTTAACTCCTGTAAATATTTTTCTCCACATGGAAAATGCATTGCTCCTATGAGATGTTCCCTAGCTAATCTATCATGAGTTAACTTTCCTCTATAATACCAATCTTCCATTTGAGTCAGGAATTCATCCATATTCTAAATGTATTGTAACCTAGCACTGAAAAACTATTCTCTACACGTAGTAATATAATTTTCTTTATGACCTATAAATTATTTAGCTATAACATTAATAAAGAACATAGAAGGTCCATCTAATAATTTTTCTTTATGTCAACATCTATCTAATTTCCACCATCTCCTAAGATTTCCAATGAAATTAAACACATCATTTTGTATAGCATGCTTCATAGATTTTTTAACTAAAATAACTTGTCTATCTATGAAACTTGTAATCTTATCAAGAACTTGTTGCCTTTGTGTAAATGTACAGTTATCCATGGTGAACCTTAGTTCTCTTTCACTAAGAGGTCTAGATGAGATTGCTTGATACTCTTGAGGATTTTTAGTATGAATTTCAGGGTTTTTTAGGATATTTTCTTCTTCTAAATCTTGTTTGCTCTCAAAGTCAAGAATCATGGATTGAGATTCTTCATTTGCATTAATTTTCCATTTTTCCTTTTGTTCCTTGGTAAAACAGGGTCTAGGATGGGTAGTATGGCAATATGTATGTTGAGATGTCAAAGAATTTGTGTTTGTTCCCCATTCTAGTATTCCATACTTAGGAGGAGGAGACTCAGTCTTAGCTTTAGGTGTAATTGTAGAGGTTTTTTTTGGGACCCATTGTTGTTCTATGGTTCTAAGCTTAGAGTTATGGTTGACATCCATTGATTCATCTTGTCATTGTGCTTATGTATTTCCATCATATCTCTTGTTATTATACTAATCTTATAATTGGCCCATTTTTATAATCTAATTTTGTCAAAAGGTGGATTGATACTCCTTTTCTAAAGCTGTGGGCTTGTTCAAACTTTGGTTTGAATGCTTGGGATTCCTTTTTTTTAGATTTTGATGCTTCAGACTTATTTTCAAACTTAGATCCTTCTATGTTGATTCCTAGTGTTGATTCATGCTTATTTTTAATAGTTGATCACACTTAGAATAGTGATATTATGTGTCATATTTTATCACTACTGTGTGGGGACAAGAACTTGTTGAAGTAGTTTTAGATTCACTATCTAAGATTTCTCTTAGTTTCTTTGTTTGGATTTGTTTTCCTTTGAGATTTCTCTTAGTTTCTTTATTTGGATTTTCTTTCCCTAAGATTTTTTTACATCATAAGAGATCCCTAAATCCTTAAAGATCCTTGTTAACCTTTCTTCTTATGTTTCTATTTCAGGTAGGACTATTCTTGAAAGAACAAAAGATCTCCTTGAAGGGATTAACTTGGAAGGATTCTTTATGGGAGGAAGAATTCTCTTATTGGATTCTCCCATTTCTAGGAATGGATCTATATTTGTGAATCTAGGCATTTTGAGATTCACATGATACATTTTTCTTCCTAGATTATGATGAAACTTCTTAGGTACTATGTGTTCATAGAATTCTTCAATTGTATCATCTAGTTGAGGGTATAGCATATGAATAGGAAAATATTCCATGGTTATGGTCAATCCATATTCTATATTCTTCATTCCACATGAAATAATGTGTTCACCAAATGGTAGTAATGTTTTTATACTAACGGTCTGGAAAATATTAAAAACTAAGTGAGTACCTATTGTAGCATGAACACTACCTACTTTCATATCTAACCGAATATAAGCAATAACCATTAGGTTGTTATGTAAATGATGGTCCCTAAGTGATAATGTAAAATTAGGTAGTGTTACTACTAGTGCATCAGATTCAAGGAAACCTTTAGCCTCTGTGATTATGACATCTTGAAACTTCTTGAATCATCAATTAACTAGTGAGAGCCCATATGGATTCTTTATATAGTAGTTAAAATGAGGATGGACATGGATATCAAATTCAACAATATGAATGTAATTATATCTAGCCTAAATCCACTGTCTAACCTCATCCCCCAAGAATAAAGAGAGTGCTATTGGTCACAAACCAAAGCCACTAATTTTTAATTCACACTCGAAGAAGTGCATAAAGGTAACAAATTCTAAAGGACTTAATTTTTTCAAAGGATAAATTTTACATTTCCTAGGGACTGGAGGCATGGTAGAGCAACCAAAAGCTCTACAAAAAGTAGAAATGCAATGAGCATAAGGAGTAGAGGAACCTGATAAAGCTTGGGTGATGGCCATGGTCTTATAGTTGAAAAGTGCAACCTTGATTTTGAAAGGCTCCATCTTCTTAGCTTTCAATTTGGAGAATTTAACACCTCTTAACTACTTCTTCTTCAAGTGCACATAAACCAAGTCACCAACAACAAAATTTGATGTTCATTTACTCTTATTCTTCTTAAGAACTCTCTTTTCAATCTTCTTATCAAGATTTGATTGTTTATTTTTAAGGTTGTTCCCGAGTTTCATTCACAGTGCTTACAGCTTCCCTTTTCTCCTTAACCCTATGACTTATTTAGGTTACTGTAATTGATACACTTTTTAATATTAATAGAACTTCTTTTCGAGGTCTGACACACCCTCCCCCCCACCCCGCCCTTATCAAGATTTGAGCTTACTTGTACATGAAGATCTCTCATCACTTGCACAAAATCAGCACTAAGTTAAGCTTCACCATCAAAGCTCTTCAAAGTGTCCACCATCTTTGGAAAAAATCAATAGTTCACCTCAAATAGGCTTTTTCTAGTAGCAATATGAAAAACATTGTTGTATGAAAACTCAGCATGACGCAACAAGTTTTTCCACTTGTTTGGTTATCCATCACATGAACATCTCATTATATTTAGCAAGGATTTATTTACCACTTCCATTTAGCCATCTAATTGTGGATGATATGCATTAGAAAAATTAAACGTTCTCCCTAAAATTTTCCAAATGGACTTTAAAAATGACTTGTAAACTTCAAGTCTCTATCACTAACAACATTCAAAGGAATACCATGCAACTTCATAACATGCTGGAAAAACAAATTTGCAACATGAGAAGCATCAGTCACCTTCTTGCATGAAATAAAATGTGCCATCTTGGAGAACCTATTTAGCACAATAAAAATTGCATCATTTCCACTCTTGATGCTTGAAATACCACTAATAAAGTCCATTAACACACTTCCCCATGGACCCTTGGGAATTGGCAAAGGCATATAGTGTCCAAACACACCTTTATCTCCTTTGAATGTCTAACATTTCAAGCACTTCTTTATAAATTTTGAAATGTATGTTACCATACTAGGCCAAAATTAGTGCCTACCCATAAATTCTGATGTTTTATCCTTGTCCATATGACTTGCAATTCCAATAAAATGAAATTAGAAATACATACCTTTTCATTCTTAAATAACAATTCATCTTGAATATGATAGTTCCTTTACTAGCCTATCCTACTCATCCATGGTTCATTTAGGTCCATCCAAACCTACCCAAAATCATCATCATGATCATACAAAGAAGAAAAATCACCCATACCTTCCACATGAGGTACACTGAAATTTACCACATGCACCCTATATAATGCATTAGCCACTACATTAGCTTTTCCACTTTTATGTTTCAACACAAAATTAAACTCCTATAATTGTGCAACCCACTTCATGTGCTTTGCACTCAACTTTTTTTATGAGTTTTGAAATTGAAGTGCTTTGTGTTCCATCATCAAAGTGAACTCCTTGGGCAACAAGTAATGCCTCCAATGATTGATTGCCTAAAGAATAGCATACAACTCCTTCTAATATATGCTATATTTTTTCCTTCACTCATTTAACTTTTCTAACTAGAAAGAACTAAGCCTACCTTCTTGTGAAAGTACCCTACCAATGGTAAGTCCACTTACATCCAAATCTACCTAAAAAAGCTTCTAAAAATCTAGAATTGTAAGCATCAATTCACTAGTAATTATTTCTTTGAATAAGACAAAGCTTCCTTAGGCTTCATTATCCCAACTAAAATCTTTATTTTTCTTCAACAATATAGGCCATAAAATACCACTAAATGTTTTTATGAACTATCTATAAAAACTTGCTAAAGAAAGTAATGATCTTACCTCTCCAACTTTCTTATGAGTTGGCCAATTCCTAATAGCCTTCACCTTGGTAGCTTCCATCAAAATCTAGTTTTAAAAAACCACATGCTCCAAATATGTGATTTTCCTCTTGAAAAAATGACTTTTCTTTACATTGATCACCAGTTGTGGCTTTTCTAACTTAAGACACACAATCCTCAAGTGACCCAAGTGCTCTTCCTCACTAGAGCTACACACCAAAATATCATAAAAAAAGACAATATATCACTTACCAATCAAGTCCTTCATCACATCATACATCAACCTCATGAATGTAGCAAGTGCATTTTTGAGCCCAAATGGCATCACAAACCACTCAAGCAATCCATCTGATGTCTTGAATGCTATCTTCCACTCATCACCAAGTCTAATTCTGATTTGATGGTAACCACTCTTCAAATCAATTTTGCTAAAAATCTCTACATTAGTAAGGACATCAAAGATATCATCCATTCTCTAAATAGAAAACATGTATCTCATGGTTATCATGTTTACTACCCTAAAATCAATGCACATCCTTGATTCATCATTATTCTTCTTTGGTGCTAGCATTGCTAGAACTGTACAAGGTGATATGGATTCCCTCACAAAGCCATTTGCAAGTAAATCATCTACTTGCCTTTGCAATTTAGCCCTCTAACTTGGTGCCATGTAGTAAGTCATCTTATTTGGCATGATAGCACTAGGAATGAAGTCAATCTAATGCTACACATTCCTCATCGATGGTATTCCATCCCATTCCCTTTTAAACATGTTAAGAAATTTCTCCTTCAAGCCTAGCAAACCTATAGGAAGTTCGACTTGCACATCATCACGGTTAGAAACAACTATTGTCAAAACAACAAAACCAAAATTGGTTTCATCATGTTCCTTAATATATTCCCTCTCTCCTTGCAATATTAAGGAAGCATTAAGTAACCTTTGCTACCTCACTTGTTCAATTGTCATAGGAATCAAATCATGGATTCCATTAGATCTAGCAACACTCTACAAATTTATTACTTCATCAAACTAAGCACCATTGTTAAAATTCTAAGGTTTACCAATAATTTCATCAACATAATCTATTGAAAGCACATCACACTTCACCACATCATGAAAACATTTAATTTTAAATTTCAAGGTAAATTATTCCCTCATTTCTTAGAAAAAATCTCTAGACAACTATGCATCTTATAGGGTTTCGAATGAGGATTAGTTACCAAGCCTAATCTACCAACTACCCTAGAAGAAATAATATTTTGTGGGGCTCCCCCATAAATCAAAACATGAATCCATTTCCTAGTAAGTAAACAACTAGCCCTAATCTGAAATAACAATTTCCTATTAGGAAGATATCCTCTATTTACATTCCCCATAAATGTACATGAATTTAATGCAAAAACATCCTTAATTTTTAGAGCATTAGAATTACCTCTCTAATGACCTTGGCTTGATGTCTTCTCTAACTCTATAGTTTTTACATCCTTTCCCTTGGCTACCTTGTGCAGTGGACATTCCCATTGCTTGTATTCCCATTCTCCATACTTGAAGCACTGGATTTTTGATGAGCTACTACTGTAACTTTTGCCTCCCTTACCTTGGTCCTTCTTGTCTTTTCCCTTCTCATCATTCCTTTCAATCTTCTTTTCTTGGCTTTCCTCCTTATCTTCACTTGGATTCCTTCTCAATCCCTTCTCCTTCCCCTTGGAAGTTTGTTTGCTACTATTTCTAAATCCACCTAATTACTTCTTAACCCTGAGTGCCAAATCATAAGCCTCACCAAGAATTTGTGGCTTATAAAAAGACAACTCCTACTAGTACACCATTTTGAGACCTATTTAAAAGATTGAAGCCTGTTCATATTCTTCCCAGATTACCTTAGCTTGATGGAATATATCACAAAATTTATTGTAGAATTCTTTAACATCCTTATCACCTTTCCTTAGGAATTTCAACTTCATAATGGTTTCTAACCTCTTACAAGATTGTTCAAATTTTCTCTTCATCTGAAATAGCATTAGATCCTAATCTCTAATAGGTTGATCATTTCATCATTCATAACCTTTGGACTCATTTTCCCACCAAGTAGAACATACCTTCTAATCTAGATTTAGCAATAGGTACCTTCAAGTTATTTTGTACCTCTTCCAACTAAAAATACTTTTTAAGTGGCATCAACCACCTCACAAGAGCATTGGTGTCATCTACACCATTAAAAGTCTTTAATTCTTCTATATAGAGATCTTGTAACATTTCTAAATGCTCTAGCAATTCTTTCCTTATCTTCCTAGTCAAGCTTACCTAGGGAAGAGATATTAAACACCATTGAAATGCTTGGAGTTTTCATCTAAGCAATAATATTTCCTCCCATTGGATTCCTTGGATGATGATTTCCTATACTCCAATAGCTGGACTTTCCTTCCTCTTCTTTCACTCCATCTCCACTCGGTTGTAAAACTTCTTCATCTAAATGTACATGCTCTTCTCCTCTATGTGTCCCAATGTGGCTAGGACCAGCATGTTTGTCCACCTTTGCACTAATTACATCTAACCAAGCAACCATCATCTAGAAGGTAGACTTCATGCTTTCGATATCTCGATTTAGAGCTTGCACCTATTTCTTCTCAAGTGCCATCTAAAATAGACAAAATCTTCAATTAATTTCTAAGTAACAATCAACACAATTCTTAACACAAAGGCTAAGCTCTGATACTAATAACATTGGAGTAGGTTCACTCAACAAATAAATCACCTTCAAGTACTAAATCTAGATATTATGCAAATACAAAACTTCTTTGCTAGAAAATAAGAAAACTAGCTATCTTCAATTAATTTATTAGAATATTACAATAGAATTCTCAAAAATTTGCAATCTACCAAAACTTGTCACTCTCAAATGATATTGCAAAGCATGATGCTCTACAACCATATAATGGCTATTCTCAATGAAGGATACAACCAATAGAGAAACTCTTCCATAACCTTGGACTAAGATCTCAACTCACAAGTAAGACATGAGAGATTAGAACACAACGACCAACAAACCACAAGTTGATCTTAGAGCTTCAATCACCAATTACACTCACTTAATGTGCTCACACACTCCCACTTTCTCAACTTTTCATACGCTAGAGCTATTTGTTACTAATCTATTTTATGGTACCAACAATGGTGAAATACTACAATATTTATCACAAATCAAAGATAAGAAACCTAGAAACCTTTCCTCAACTCAACTTGAGACTCTTAAGATGTTTTCCAAATATTCTCACCTTCTCCTTGGTTTTTTTCATCCTTTTCCATCATGTTTCATATATTTCTCAAATTGGGACAAATGTTTTTAGAAGATTCCCCATCCCTACGGGTTGTCCTTGAAGTTGGCAAGACATCTCTATGTCAACCCAACTCTCTACCAAGATGGCTACTATTTTTCCAATACATCTCTCTTAGAGACCAAGATGTCTCCACAACTAGCAAGATATCTTTCCTAAGATGTTTCATTCTTAGGTGAGACATCTTGTCTGAGATGTCTCCAACTATGGTGAGACCTCTCACCTTAGATGTCATATTCTTAGTTGAGATGTCTCACCTGAGACATTAGTCCAAATAGTGAGATGTTTCCTCTAATTTTCAAATGCCTCCTATCACTTCCAAGCCTCAGCCAAGATGTATTCTAGCCCTCCAAGATGTCCCTCTAGTGCTTGAAACCTATAAAACATACATGGAGGAAAGAACAAGAGGGATCAGCAGTGGTGTCACTACATGATAGACCTACCTCAACTGCATAATTTACTAATGAATGGTCTTCTTACCTTAACTATATAGTTTACCAATGAATGGTTTACCTACATATTAAGAGATTTATCAAGAGTTGTCTACCTACCAAAACAACATACAAAAGACATTATAATCAATCATAAATTTTAAAAAGATGATCAATTTTTGTTTTCGAATTTTAGTCATTTTGGAAACCTAAAAGCTATGCTTTCAACTGTTTTCACAATTTTTGAGCTTCGATAAAGGTTGTGGTACTTTACAAAGTTGTCACATTTTTCATATGATTTGTAAATACATCATTAGAATTCATTGTGATGTGACAATATGGGTGTCATCGGGGTCACATCATCATGCCAGGAAAATTTTCCTTTTACACTGTTATTTTCTAAAGTTATCTTGGGCCTCAAAATGTAAATTACGATAGAAAATCCTAGTTCTATGTCCTAGAAATTTTCCAAAGAAAAAAATGAAATTAAAATAGACCCAAAATAAGGAAAAATTCTAGATGCAACATCCAAGCCATGATAGAATCAATATTATAATATTATATTTTAAAAATAGGTTTTACTAAATTATATGTAATAAATAAAAAAATCCTAAAATATTTTGCCAAATGGTTATCATGCAAACCAAAAAAAATTTAATGCTTACATTACCAAACATTATAGAAATCCAAAAGATGAGCATTGTAATAAATTTCCTTACTTGACTAGTACGATTATAGAGAAAACACCTTATGTGACTAAAATCTCCCGAACAAGCTCCAAATCCTAAGTGAAATCAAAGGACAATAATTAGATCTAAACAAAACCTAGAATAAGATTAGAAATAAAGGTACTTACAATAGTCCTAGATCACAACACTAGCATGAATAAGTGCTAAGTTGCAAGGTACCCCTACGCCCAACCATACGAATCACAAGCATTCATGCACGATCTGGTCAAATTCCACAAACCTTAAGTTCCTAAGTACAATGTGAAATCTAACAATGATAATTGTTGTCTTCTCAACTACACTTGTGGAGGTTAATTGTATGGTTAAGTGTAATTGAGGCAAATGAGTTTTATTATTTTGTATTTTATTTGAAGCAACAATTTGAAACTTAATTTATGAACCAATTTAACTAATCTAGTTGCTAATTAATAACTCACTATCCTAACATAAGTATCTGGTCCCACTTTCTGTGCACATCCTGAACATGTATAATGCTACTAGGTTACCAAATGTTAAGTGTTGCTATGATTATCAAGAGTCATAAGCATGCTCAAAGCAGTCATACTTATGTGCTTAATTAATACCATTTAATCAAACTAGCTTACTTTAGCCTAATTACTTGATGGTATTCAAGGAAATTTCATAAAACATTAATTACATGAATAAATTATTTAAGCTATCTAAGGTGTTGCAAGGTTTGATCAGAAAGCTCATCTTTATTGCCATAGGCACTACTGTGGTCAAGTACAACAATGCTCAAATAAAGATCTGTACACTCAATAACTCTTGCTGCAGGCACTTTGGAAAATATTCTAGCTCTAGAGGAAAGAAACTGCAAGAGCTCTACTATGCTATGACAAAAACTATATGGAAATCATGTGCCCAAGTGCTATATTTATAGTCTGGAACACACCCCGTGATATCAGATATCCAACATTGCTTCTTAGGACCTGATATCATGTACCTGATATCAGGGCTCCAATATCGAGTATCCAATATCAAATCCAAGTAAAAAATGTAATTCATCATACCCCCATAACTAAATTAAAACTTATCCTTGAGTGAATAAGAGAAGGAACAAATTCCTTACAAAACATTAGGAAGGTATGGCATTATTAACTAACATGAAAGCTGACTTAGACAAAATAGATAGACCCTAAGTGCCCAAGTGTATGGATTTACAATTTTTTACTAAATTGAATGTTCATAACAATAGAATTGAATATCCTAGAAAAAATTGACATCCAACTCCTCTAGTAATTGAAGAGTGAGGGAGAAGATCCAACGATCATGAATGGTGCTCATTGCATGTGCTACTGTGTCTACCTTGGTGAAGACAATTCTGCTTCCAATCCACACTTCCCACTACAATCATAACAAAATTGCATATTAGTGTGCAATGTGTAACATATATCTTTTAGGTACCTTGTCTCATTAGTAGTTACACTTGTCTAAGTTGTGATTATGATGGGTTGATTCCTTTGATAGTGTTAGTGGGAAGACTGAAAAATGAGGTGAAATGGATAAGTGGTCCACTAAATTTTGAAAAGTTCAAACACAATGAAATGCTTGAAGAGGGGTTAAGAATTCACAACAATAAAAAGAGAATTTCAATGAATAACATTATGAAGATGTGCATAATTACATGTCACTGATGGGGCACACAAAATGATTTGATTGTAAGGATGTCTAAGGGTAAAGAACTTAACTAACCCAACCAAAAGGTATGCAACTGGGTCCTCTACAAAGTAGGCATAGGTCCTTTATTACCCTTGCATAACTTCAAACTGAGTTCGTGAATCCCATGGATGATTAATAATTATGAAAATTTAAGTACAAAAAACCCAAAATAAACTACCTAATAATCTTCACACATAAAACCAAGACATCGAACAAGAACATGAAATTGATAGTGAGCTGAGACATGGAAAGCACAGATGGATGAGAGAAAAAGTGAAATGGAGTTCCTAATTAAGGCCACATGAAGTCCCTTGTGAATTTTGTGATTAAATGACCTAATAAAATCCATCCTTAGTCCATACCTAAACCAACCATGTTCAATGACTTCACATCATCACTCTAAGACCAATCTACCCCCCTGAGACACAAGAGCGCCCACATGGAACAACCACCATTCCTTATTTAAGAAGAAAAGAGAAGTAAGAAGTGAGAGAGGGCCTTAGTTAGAGGGGACCTTTAGGCATGGTTAACATGTCTTTCTAGTCCCATAACTAGTGCTTGTAGCCTGTTTATTTTGGCTAAGGGATGTGCTTTGAATTCCTATTGGTTTTTTCTTCTCTTTCTTTTTTTTAATGGAAACCACACCATGCAAAGACTTATTCAACTTCCTGTTATTGGTCAACATAGAATGGTAAGAAATTCATGAAAACACACATGCATCTAAGTAAGTAGAAAAGCACAAAGAGCACTAAGGCCCCTTAAAGTCACACCCTATTTAAACCTTTGAATCCTTTCCAAATCTAAAAACTACCAAAATCACAAGTTCATTAAAGTTTTATTAATGAAAAAGGAACCTCACACTTCTAGAGTAAGAAAAACCATTGAGTTTGTGGCTAGGTGGATGTTGTGGACTCACTACCTATTTCATGAAAAAGAAACCATGTCTTGGTTATCAGTAATAAAATTTAAAGCTAGAATCTAGACACGAACAATCAAATAACCAGATAGCACATGCCCACATCAAACAAACCACACTATACTCAACTAGCAATAAGGCACATTATGATTAAAACACAATAAGAAAATCACATCCAAATAAAGGAAAATATACAAGAAAATGTAAAATATTTAACAAAAAATAAAACGTACTAATGATGTTATAAAAAAATTTTGAAAAATAAATAATGTAAAAACAAAAATGTATAAGATAAAGAATGTGTAAAACAAAAAGTTCTAAAAATAACAAGGTGTAAAACAAAAACATGTAAAAAAAAAGATGAACAACTAAAGAGCTACTAATATAATTATCATGGATGGCCATCTCCCCTACAACTAGGTTGAAAAGAGGAGATCTGAAAAATTGAGCATGGTTGTCCATCCGATAAGGCATTTTTTGCACTAGCTTACTTAGGCTCATGGAAAGGTTTGACCAATTGTTTCTTGTCTAGGATCTTAGGTTTGTAAATCAACATGGCCGTAGAAGGGAAAGTTTCGTAGAAGAGATAAGGTCCTTCCCACAACATCTCAAACTTAGTTCATTGCGGTATGTGTGTGGGACTCCAGTAGAGGACCTTATCTCCTAGTTGAAATTTGACTTTCCTAATTCTAAGATCATGGCACTTTTTGTTGAATGCCTTGTGTAACTCGTTAGATGACAAGGCCACCAATCAATTTTTATCTAGCAAGTTGAGATATATTAATCTTTATTTTTGTGCTAGACTTAAGTCAATGTCAAGGTCACAGGTTGTTAAAAATGTACAGAGCTCAGATTGAATAGGAAGTATTGGTAATTTTCTATACACTAGCTCATAGGGAGAATAGCCTATAGGAAGCTTCCATGTTGAGTAGTAGGCCCAAAGGGCATCTTTGAGTTTTGTGCTCTAGTCCCTCCTATATTTGCTAATAGTTCTCATTAGGATCTTTATGATTTCCATATTTGTAACTTCAACTTGACCATTGCCTTAAAAGTGGTAGGGTTTTGTTACTTTATGTTCAACCCCCAAGCATTACATCAGCTTCTAAAAGGTAGTGCCTATAAAGTGGATTCCATTATCAAAAAGTAATGCACATGGCACACCAAACCTATTTACAACATTTTGTTGTACAAACTGAGTAGCAGTAGAAGATGTATAGTCAACAATAGTCAACAATGACTATGATATACACCTTTCCATTTGACATGGGCATGATGGGATCCATAAAATCAATGCCCTAGATGTCAAAGGGTTCTAGTGGTTGGATCCACTGTTGAGGTCCCTCCATTCAAGCAATCATTCCCCCATCTCATTGGCAACGTTCATAAGAGTGGACATATTGGTGAGCATCCCTAAAAAGTATTGACCAATAATATCCTACCATGAGGATTTTAATGGACATGCATCTCCTAGCATAGTGGCCCCCACAAGGACCTTCATGAGCATCTTGGAGAACACGTAGTTGATCAACATCAAGGACACATCAACATACCAAGCCATTGGCACACACCTTGTACAGGTGTCTGCTGATCTCCATGAAGCATTCTCCCTGGTGAAGAAATTGTTGTTTCTTTCGGTAGTCCAACCCTTGTGGCATCTCTTGAGTGAGAAGATAGGTAAGAGTGTCATCATACCATTTAGGCTTAATGGGCAATTGTTCAATTATATCCACAGCAAAAAGGAGTTCATCAAGAAACAAATCCATTAGTGGGCTTTCCTTCTCTTTATTATCCCATCGAAACCAAGATAGGTGGTCAACAACCACATTCTCAGTTTTTTTTTTTATCTACCATCGTAACATCAAATTCTTGTAAGATCACCAACCACCATATGACACAGGGGCTCACCATTGGCTTGTTCATGAGGAAGTGAATAGCACTGTGGTTTGTGTGCACAAACACTTTGTATCCAAGCACATAATGCCTAAACTTCTCTAGAGCAAACACCACTATCATCAATTCTTTTTTTATGGTGGTGTAGTTTAGTTATGCACCCACAATGCTTCGGCTTGCATAGTGGTGTAATATCAACGTTTCTTGTCATCTAACTATGTAAGAACAACTCCCAAGGTGTAATTTAATGCATCTATCATAACATGAAATGGTATGGACTAGTTGGGTGCCTATAGAATTAAAGTTTCTACAAGTTTCTTCTTCTATTATTGGAATGTTTTTTCACATTCCTTAGTCCATACAAATGAATCATCTTTCTTTGTTAGCTCAACCAATGATTTTGTGATCTTAGAGAAATTCTCTATGAATCATCGGTAGTAGCCAATGTGTCCAAGGAATGATTAAACATCTTTCATGGTTTTTGGTTGGTAGGTAATTCCTTGGATGATCCTTATCTTTTTAGGGTCGACCTCAATTCCTTCTTGTGAGATTTGGTTCCCTAATACAATGTCTTCTTGGACCATGAGATGGCTATTTTGCCAATTGAGTTGTAGGTTTGTTTCCCCACATCTTTTTAGTACTTGCTCAAGGCAGTCTAAGGCTTGCTTGAATGTAGCATCATAAGTGAAGAAGTCATCCATAAAGACTTTGACTCCGCTACTAATTTGCTACTAAAAGATGCTTAAGACTAGGCATTGGAAGGTAGCAAGAGCATTGCATAAACCAAAAGACATCTTACAATATGCAAAAGTCCCCTAAGAACTCATGAATGTTGTTTTAGCTTGGTCCTCTAACGCAATCTAGATTTGGTTATAGCCACTATAACCATCTAGAAAACTATAATAACAATGCCTAGATATGGTGTCCAACACCTAATCAACAAATGACAATAAAAAATGATCCTTAAATGTTGCCATATTGAACAACTGAAAATCAATGCAGACCCACCACTTGCCACCTTTCTTTGGTAGAATCATCAATGAACTAACCCACTCGCTATCTACAATGGGATAGATAAACCCTACTTTGAGGAGTTGTTCAATTTTCTCTTTGACGATCTACTACAATTTAGGATTCAATTGCCTCCACGGCTGCCTCTTTGGCTTCATGGCCAAGTTAATGTAGATACAATGCTAGCATATCCTAGGATCAATCCCTATGAATTCAGGATATGACCAAGCAAAGGCTATTAACCAATTTTCTACCACATTCAATAGCATCTATTTCTATTCTGGAGTAGAATTTTGCATTGATTATTACCAGCTTTTCATTTGTTAAAAATACATATTCCATGCTAGCAAGTAAATTTTTTCACTCAAGGGGCTCTTTAAAATTTTCAAAAATTTCCAAATCTCCACAATAGATATCATCATTTACATTATCAAAGATTTGGTGATGAACTTGCTCTAGTTCATCCATGCTTGTGACATAAGCACATGTTAGGCTCTCTGTAAATTCCATGCAAAGTATGCTACTTTTAGAATTAGTGGTTAGCAACTAGGTAACCTCTTGTTTTGTGGTTGTTGTGTACAGACACCTTTGAATATCTACTTCAAGTGCACACTTCTTGCATGTAGAAATGGATACTTGTTTCATGGACCAAAGTTTCTACATCCAATTACACCCTGTATCACTATACGTGATGCATGGAACTCACTTCTTCTCAATCTTTTTGAATGCATTTTCCTTAGATATTTCTAGGGAAAGATCTCTAATGTCCATTCTTGCATTAACAGTGCTTACCCATGCCCTTCCCATGATGATTGAAAAGTCCCCCATACAATTTTCAACCTTGATTACTAGAAAATTGATAGGATAAGACCATCCATAGACAGCGGTCATAATGTCTTCGACCAGTCCCAATGGAACAGTAATGGACTAGTCTACTAATTCCAATTGAATATTGCTCTTCTTGAGGGGCAGCAGGTTCTAGGTAGTATACATCTCATGAGAAATCAAGTTTACACTAGTACCAGAATCAAGAAGAGCTTTACATGTTTCATTTCCAGTAATCTATAAATAGATAAGAGGACTCCTCAGATCAGCTAATTTCCTAGAAAGGTTTTCAACCCAGATCGAATCAAATTTGGCATCAATGAGCATAAAAGTATGGATTCAAGGTGGTATTTAGTTTGAAGGGGACTTGAAGGAATTAGATACAAAGAGAGATGGAGAAGTAGGATTACTAACTGCATATGTATGCAAGGGCTTAGGTGGACTATTAGGCTAAAAAAAGGTCTTTTCTATGATCTATTGTCTAAACCACTCAATTGATGAACTAGTTGTAGATTAATAGCCCTAATAATGTTGCATTGCTATAATTGGATTGAATGTTCACCCTAAATAGATGGAGTAGGTGGTAGTTGTGTTGAGGGTGGAGGAATAGGTGCAGGAATAGAAGGAGGATAAGGATAAAAACTGGTATCCCTCCTTGAATGTGGAGAATGAGTTTGATAATATTCAATAGGGTAGTAGTGATGTTGGAATGTAGAAACATGACTCAAAGAGTCACATGGAGATAGGGATTTCTAAACGTAATACCCATACAGATTAGGTTATCCATAAGGGTATTGTTACCTTGGTGATGGTAGCGCCCATAACTATGGTTATTACCACTATTGATACTTCTCATATGGTTGCAGTGGAGTTCCACTTGGATAATGCTATTGTTGCTAATGAAACTATCAGGGATTGCCTTGAGGATAAGACAATCTTCTGGGTGTTTGCCTTCTTATTAGCTGTGGATTTAGAGTATACACCCTAGACTCTTGTAAGTGTGAAACAATGGGACAACATCTTTTAGGATGTTCATATTAGCAGATGTCACATCCACCATCATCATCTAATTTAGTTTTTGGAACTTCCTCTACTACAGTAATCTTGCCCTTACTCCTTTGATTAGCATGTTTAACTTCCTTTCACCTCCTACAATCACGATCACTACCTTGTTCTTTGGACTCTAGCAATTTTCAAGATATCTTGAAATTAGCTATCCATAGAGTCCCATAACTGATCTACCTTAGCCAAAATTTTAGAGGTGCATTTTTGAATCAACAAGGTCTTTCAATTCACCATCTCATCAAGTGATGTTTCCCACTCACTATCATAAAATCAAACCTCCCTCTTGCGAATGGAAGAATTGCAGTTGTATTCTTTTGCACTTTCATGTTTCCTCAACTCTCCTTCTTCTTTTGCTATCTACTCAATCAATCATTGAATCTAATGGGCTCTAAATTTTGACAATCACCCTTGGGCATAGATGCTAAGAGTTCTCCTCATTTCTGATCGGAGCCCATCTATGATGTGGCAAAGTTATTTCAATTGAGAATAACCATGGCCAAGACATCTATGTAATAAGGAATAGTATTGACCCATAACAGCATCCAAGGGTTCATGTGTCCCTTATTTCCATCCTTGGATCTGCCTCCTCAAACTGGACACTCAAGAATACATTTGATGTTTTTCATTGAACAGTTCAAGCATTGTACTTCACCATCTAATGGATTTTAGTTCTAAGGACTAGTACCAACTTTCTACTTCTTTAATGAGTATCTTGAGGAACAATTTAAGCTTTTGCTAACCATTTTCTATATTTTTCAAGGCATAGGAATTATGGAAAGCTTGAAGATGGTTATGTGGATCTAAGTTATATCCCCCTTCAAACCTTGGGATATCATTCATGGCTAGCCTCTTGATCTAAATATCCTTAATATGCCTTGTAGAGATTCTCACTACCTCTGCAATGTTTAGCATGCTTTGGGTAGTAAGAAAAGGCTCATTGAGGCCATGATTCTAGTGAATACAATGCCCTATACTACCCCTTCATTCATGGCAGCAGATCTCTTTTGAATGCCCATGTCCCAGGTCTTGACTTCGTCAACACTCCCTATAATCATCTCAATCCCTTTAGTCACCTCCATCATGATCATGCCTGCTACAGTTGTATTTAGAGCTAGAAGATGAAGAAAATGATGAAAGGTGAAGAGGAAGAAGGACTAGCACCATCACAATGCTTGCCACCCCCTCTTTGGTGATTGTGGTTACTATCACAATCAAGTTTCTTATCTGCATCTCTACCATGACTCTCCTCCTTGGATCCCCCTTTTTCATTGGATCTGTTCTCACCAGAACCTAGATTATGGATCATGGACTATAGGTTCTAGTTTTGACCTCCTTCACTGAATGGAAAATCCCCAGAGAAGGATTCTCCACCATCTTTCTGGTACGGCAAGTATGGGGAATCATTGAACCATTTTCCCTTCATAAATTCATAACATTGCTCTAGTTGTTGATCCCTTAGATGTTGTGCATCAGTGGTATGATAATCCCTAGTGTCACTATCTTGCACAACATACTTAGCATGAAGTCCCTGGAGGCCCAATTGCACAAGAGTTTGGTGGAGCATCACAGGAATAGATCAATCAGGTGGCAACATAATGTTGTGCTCCATGTCTCACCAATGCAACAGCTCATCCTAGTGTAGGATGAAGGTGAAATTGGGTACATACTCATCAGGATGAGCATATATCACTCTATATTGTTGGGGCACTTGCTGATTTACTCCATCAAACTTGGGTGGAGAATCACTCCTATGAAAAGAACACATCTTGTGTTAGAAGATAAGAAATGTAGTGTGCTTCTTAAAATTGTTGTAGTTATTTTAATGCATGATATGACTTTAGGGTTTGTTCCAAAAATCTTGAATAATTTTTCACTAAGTCTTAGATAGCGCATGTAACAAACAAATGGTCCCCAACAATGGTGCCAATGATGAGTAGTGAGGTACTCCTACATCCAACCATATGTATCATAAGTGTTCACACATGATCTGGTTGAATTTCATAGACCTTAAGTTCGTAAGTACACTAGTTCCAGGACATGAAATCTAATCATGACAATCATTGTCTTTTCAACTATAATTATGAAGCTTAATTATATGGTTAAGTGTAATTGAGGCACATGATTTTTATTATTTTGTATTTTATTTGTCTATGATTAAAAACAAGTTGAAACTTAATTTATTAACCAATTTAATTAATCTAGTTGCTAATTAATAACTCACTGTCCTAACATAAGTATCCAGTCCCACTTTCCATGGACAATTTGAACATGTATAATGCTACTGGGTTACTAAACATTGAGCATTTCTAGGATTACCAAGAGTCATATGCATGCTCAAGTAGTCATACTTATGTGCTTAATTAATTTTATTTAATTGAACTAGCTTACTTTAGCTTAATAGCTTGACAGTATTAAAGGAAATTACATAAAAATTTAATTGCATGAAAAAAATATTTAAGCTAGCCAAGGTGCTACAAGGTTTGATTAGAAAGCTCATCTTTATTATTGCACACACTACCGAGCTTAGCTATAACAGTCCTTGAATAAATATTCATACAATCAATGACTCCTACTGCAGGCACTTTGGAAAATATTCTAACTCTAGAGGAAAGCAACTACAAGAGCTCGACTATGTTATGACAAAAACTATATGGAAATTGTGTGCCCAAGTGCTATATTTATAAGCCGACACACACCATGTGATATCGAATATTCGACATCACTTCTTGGGACCCAAAATGGGATTCATCAATGACGTTCTCCTATTCAACAAGGTTTTCCTCTTTGTCTATATCTCTCAGATATCGTTGAAGCAAAGGGATCATTTCTAATAAAAGAGCTGTGAGATATTAATACTTGTAAAGGCATGCCAAAGTTTCATCAATGTGTAACTTTGATAGAAAAAATAAAGTTAAAATAAAATTTAATTAATTCATACTTTCTAAAACTAAAAATAAAATAATAACTCTAACATGGATCTATAGCTAGTGTTGGCCTACTAGGATACCTAAGGTACTCCCTAATAGCCATATCATCTCCAACTCTAAACAAGGTCCAATGTATAAGACAAAATATAACTAACCAAGGTATTATCCCAAGCTATCTTTAAAAATAAAATAAAATTCCAAACACATAAATAACTAATATATTAATTTCTAAACAATCTCAAAAGTATGTCAAACGTACAATGCATAGCATACCACATGCTTGATGTAGAATCCCATGTGTCAATAACTTATTCAACGCTTGATATTTGCTTATTCAAAACTCCAAGGAGTTACTACATATATGCTTAAAATAAAACATTTATGAAAGTGCTAAAAATAATTAAAATTAAATTACAAGTCTATTGATGACTTTTTGGGACCATTAATGTTTTCCTTTGAGTCTCGTGACTGGGATAACAGTAAACAAAGGTGTTCCTTCAAACCTAACTTTAGGTGTGTTCTAAAACCATCTACAAGTGCTCTACATGAAATTTTGCATCAAGATAATATACTAAGATATCATTTATGAACACAATCACAAACTGATCTAGGAATGATTGCATCACACTATTCATGAGGTGCATGAAATTGCTAGTGCCTTTATCAACACAAAGGATAGCTCCAAAAACTCATAATGGCCATACCATGTTCCGAATGCTGTCTTTGACACATCTTGTTCATGAACACACACTTGATGATACCCAGACTTGAGATTAATCTTTGAGAATACATGAGCTACCCGAAGTTATTCAAATAAGTCATCAATGCATGGTAGAGGATTTCTTTTCACAATCACCTAGTTTAACTACTTATAATCTATGCATAGCCACAAACCCCCATCCTTCTTTTTAACAAATAGCACTGGTACACCCCATGATGATACACTAGGTCAAATAAGGCCTTTATCTAGCAATTCCTGTAGCTGAATCTTTAGCTCTGCTAGCTCAACTAGAGACATCCTATGTGGAGCCTTTGAAATAGGCTCTTTACTAGGTTTAAGTTCACTCTCAAACTCAATCTCTCACCTCGATGGCAAACCTAGCTTATGGATGATATGGTGTGGGTTGTTTTAAGCATCCATAAGACTAATAGTTGCTACAGGTTGCCTTGTACCCCACTCCTCTCCTCTAGTGCATCACTTGTTGAGCATCTAGTAGGGGAAGTGTAAAGGCTTCCCACTTAATCATGTACTAACTTTATTTAAATTACAGGTAAAATGTGTAAGCTTTTTTCTTCAAAACTAATGTTTTAAACTTTAATCATGTGTAACAAACATACCAAGACTCCAAATCAAAATCCATTTAAACCTACAAGATCCTTATCATACATACTACACATTCACATGCCAAAAACACACTCGAACATCACACAACATAGTGCTATAGTACAAATTCTTAAATATTGAAATTGCACATAAAGCATAAAGACATACTAGATATGTTCTCTTGTACCCCAGTCCAACACCCCTACCAACAACCTCACCTATCTAACACATCACACAGGGCTAGTGTACATAATCATGTTACTTAAGCATGTAAAGACATCATAATCATAACATAAAGACAAAGCCTCATAACATATAAAATACATTTCTATTACATTAACTCATCCTCAACAACCCACCGAGACTCCACATGTAATGTATAAATCATAAGCATATGACCATATCTAATGTCTTTAGATGGGATGTAACATGTTTTCTAGTCTCTAGAAATACCAAGGCCCAAATACCTCTAAATAAACTTAGTGGTAATAGAGTGAACTAATCGTAAATGTGTGTTGGTTATTATGAAGGTTGAAATGGTTGGGTTTGTGTATGAAACTATAATTGTCTAAAGAAATTTAGCTAACCTTGTTGAATATTGTGAGTCATTAAAAATTCCTATTTTATCAAGTCACTTAGTCTATATAGTTCCTATAGTACATTACTTGAAATAAATAAAATTTCACCAAAATGCTTAAGGAAAATTCTACAAGAATCTACTTCTATTTTTCCTCAGATAGAAAGATCCACAAGAAAAATAGACATAGAGCAAGATTCAAACTTTTAATAAATTGGTGAAGAAATCAAGATTTTACAGAGATGGAGAATATAACCTAATTTAGGATCTTAAACATGTCAAAGCCAACATTAGTATTTATCAATTGTTATAGAAAGGAGATCAACAAAGAAAAGCTTTGGAGCTTATTAAAGGTAAAAGGAGAGTTCGAGAGTTAGAGTTAAGCTATGAATCTAACACTGATAAGATAGCAAAAACTAGCTATGATTATACTCCTGATAAAGAAGCTCCTCCTTTTCTTTTGACAATTCATCGGATGTGATATCACATGGGCCGCAATATCACGTATTCCCATGCGATATCACGTACACAATATCGCAGTGCACCGCCAAATCTATAAATAAGAGGTGGCCCTCCCTTGTTTCTCCATCTAGATCTAAACCCTTAGCGAAACTCTGGTAGTTTTACCTCTCCAGAGATAGAATAATTTCCATGTGCCCGCAGTAGGAGTCCCAAAGTGAACAAATCTTTATTCGAGAAAATATTGTACCTGAGCACAAGTTTGTGTACAGAAATAAAGACGAACTTTTGGATAAACCTTGTAGTGCATGGACTAAGCTAAACAGGACTTTAATTATTGTTAATGGTTTAAATGCTTTATTAGTTAATTAATCTTTCCCAACCCTCAACACTCCTAGTTAAGTGCATTCAATACAACCACTTCGAGCACGTGCGTTACGCTTGGTAATCCCAACAACGAATAGCGTTTGGTAATCCCAGAAGGTTGCATTGGTTCAAGGTGTGAACGGTAAGTGGGATGGATACTGATGCTAGGCATTAGAACTTAGTTAGTTAAAATTAGTTACTTAGTCTCTTCACTCTTTTTCCTCCTAGCATAGGAAATAAAACATAAAAGATATAAAAATCATATACCTTAGACTTACTTAACCATACAATAGTGACAAATATAAGTCTAGGAAGACAATGAATGATTAACCTTAAGTGTTCCATAAGGCATGTAGGTACTTAGTCTGTGGAGTTCGACCGAATCATGCGTGTACCGCTTGTATTCGTATGGTTGAGTGTAGGGGTACCTCGCCACTCATCATTGGTGTTGTTGCCGAGGACTAAGTTTTTTGTGCACTAAGTAGAACATAGGAAATCATCCACATTGTTGAGAAGCTTAAACAAACCCTTAGGGTTAATCAAAAGAAATTTTAAACAACAGTCAATAGCACACCAACAAGATAACAATGTCTTCTTCTTCTCATAAAAGCACTTCACCACCTAGGGATCACACAAGAGATAGTGAGTAGTCTAACACATGTAACCAAGAACTGCCAGTTCCTCAACAGTATCAGGTAGTATATACTCACCACGATGAGTATGTACCCAATTTTACCTTTATCCTCCATCAAGATGAACAACTACGTTGGCGAGACTTGCAAGGTAACATAGTGTTACCTCCAGATTGTGTAGTCCCAAACATGCTCCTTTGTGCTCTTGCACAGATAGACATGACACAGCTATATGCTGAATACATTGCAGAAGATTATGACACAAGGGATTACCATCCCACAGTGGCGCAACGTTTAAGGGACTCGAGGTAGGAGAGCTACCATACATCGTTGAAGGGCAAGGGGCCCCATAGCGGTTCACCTGTCATAAGAGAAATCAAGGGTGGTGAACCTATTTCAATAGGTTTTCCACAAAATGATGTTCCCCCTCCTCACGATGGTGTGGAGGTAGGGTATTAGAACCTACACTCTACGATTCACAACCCTAATTCTAATTCCCATGAAAACCCAAGTGTTCAATGAGGGAACACAAACACATGACAAAGGCGGGAAATCTGATCGTCATCACGATCGAGGCTATAGCCACCGAAGAGAAGGTAAGAAACATCGTCATGGCAATGGTTCGCCTTCTTCTTCTCCTTCATCACATCATTCACCCTCTCCTTTCACATCAGGATGTAGTCACAAACAGCACAATCGTGAGGATAAGGATAAGGATAAGCAAAATGAGAACCCTCAACGAGAGAGTCGAGAGCGAGGATCAGAGCATTCTAGAGAGTCAAGGCATGAAAGAAGGGAAAGTAGGGAACCACGTAGGCATCATAGACGTCATGAGAGAGATGATCATGATGAACCCCTACTTGTCACCCAAAGTATGTTAGATATTACAGAGGTCATTAGAATACCTACAAGGCACCAAAAAGATAGTCGAATCAAGAGACTAGACATGAATAATATCTCATGGTTTGAGGGGGGATACAATGTTGATCCGCAAAACCACTTACAGAAATTCCACGATGCCTATGCCTTGCAAAATATCAAAAACAAGTGGAAAAAGTTAAAGTTGTTTCCAAGGACACTCACAAAAGAAGAAGAAAGTTGGCATCAGTCCTTAGAACCGGAGACTATTAGGAGGTGGAGAACAATGCTAGAATTGTTTAACGATAAATACCAAACGTACTCCAGAGTGTCCAACTTGCATAAGCAGATCCAAGGATGGAAGTAGGGTAATCATGAACCCTTGGATGCTGCCATGGGCCGATATTAGCATTACTACATCATTGTCCAGGCCATGGTTATGCACAACGAGATCAACTCTGCCACCTCGTAGATGGGCTAAGACATGAAACTAGGAGAATCCTCGGGACATATGCCCAAGGGATATTATCTAAACTTAGGTCCCATAAAGTTCATAGATTGTTGGAGCAAGTAGCTAAAGAAGAAGGGGAGCTATGGAAAAGAGAAAGCGCGGAAGAGTACAACCATGATCCTTCCCTCTGAAAGAAGGGAGTAAGATTCTGTGAGGAAGAGGATGACTCACCAATTGAAGAGTTGGTGAATAGAAAAACCTTGCTGCTTCAGAAATTCACAAGAAAAGTGTCAGCTAAGGTAGATCACATATGGAGCTCCTTAGATAGTAAAATTAAAACTATCCTAAAAATCGTAGAGGAGTCTAAGGAGGAACGAAGTAGTGACCATGATAAGAAAAAGCGAAGAAATTCAGACCATCCATGTAACAAGGGTAAGGGGAAAATGACTATCACTGATGAGGTTGTGGATTCAAATACAAACAATGATGGTGGATGTGAGATCTACCAATATGACCATCCTAAGGGATGTTGCCCAACAATTTCACATCTACAGGAGTCTGAGGTGTATGTGCTCAACCCAAGACTTAACAAAAGGCAAGCATCCCGAAGGTTACCTTATCCCCAAGGTAACCCAAGGTAGTTCCACCAACCGTTAACATATTATCCAAGTGGAACTCCACCACAACCTATCAGGCAAAACCAGCAGTGGCAATACCCACAGTCATAGGGGATGCCACTGCCTAGACAACAATACCCTTACCGGCAACCAGATCCATATGGCTATTACATGCAGCAACCAATTTCTCCAAGTGACCCTATGGGTCACACAACCCCACAACATCACTACCAAGTTTAGGAGTATTTTAGGACTCCTTATCCTATGGAAGACACACCACATGCGTACCATCCTCTGAATCCATCCACCACTCATACACCGATAGTTCCACTACCACCTGCTCCAATGATGCAAGGGGAACTCCCCACTCAACCACAGTGACGTAATGCTACGAGAGCTATAAACCTTCAACCCACTACTGGTTCTAACAACCGCATGAAGAGAAGACCTTTCTTTAGAACCAAAAGCCCAAACAAGCTCTCACAACCACAAGCGATTGAGTCTGCGCATGCTCCTCCAACAAATAAGGCTTTGGAGCTCCCTTCAAACCAAAAATAGGTCTCAATGCATACAGCTATGTTAACACATACCGTTACTAACTGGATAAAGGTGGGCCACCTTCCCAAGAAACTCTCTAACCCTGGAAGTCCCTTAATCTACCTCTAGGTTGCTGGGAATGAACCATGAAAGGCTCTTCTTAACTCAGGTTCTGGAGTCAACTTAATATCACAAGAGATGTATAAAGCCTAGAACCTGCCTCCACTCAAGAAGAGCAATATTCAACTAGAGCTAGCTGACCAGTCCATCACCATTCCCTTGGGATTGGTGGAGGACATTGTTACTACTGTTTGTGATTGGTCATACTCAGCTGATTTCCTAGTGATAGAAGTCAACAGCAACAAAGGAGACTTCCCAATTATAATGGGGAGGGCATGGCTAAGTACCATAAATGCATGCCTAGGAATCCGCGATCTTTCCTTGGAAATATCTAAGGAAAAAATTTATGGAAAGATCGAGAAGAAGAAAGTTCCATGCATCACATACAATGACTCAGAGGGTGATGACATGGAGAAATGCTCAGCATCTCTTGCATGCAACTAGTGTGCCCAAGAAACTCAAATACAAAGGTGCCTGTATGTAGCAAACACACAACAAGAGAAAACCTAGTGGTTGACAGCTAATCAAGAGAGAAGCTCAACAACATGCATGGAACGAACTGGGGGAACAACTTGCACCCACAACGAAAGCATAGATACATTGGAATATGAATGTCGCCAACTTCCAATCCTTAACCTGAAAACATCAATTGGGAGAAGTTGGACACTTTTAAGAAATTCAAAAAAATGCTCATTATTTTGGATCTCTCCCTTTCAACTCAGTCATGGGGGAGATGGCCACCTATGCTAATGATTTGAGGCCCTCAGTTCTTTTAAGTTTTTGTTTTACACATTTTTGTTTTACAAATTTCACTAACTTTTCTTGTTTTTTTTTACAACATCATTCATACTTTTTCTTTTATTTGTGTGTATGTGTGTGTCTTATCCATTTTGTTAAGTTTGTCACCCAATAAGTGCTGTTAAGTGATGGTATGAACTATTTTCTATTGGTTGCTAATGTTTGGCTTTTACCCTTAAGATTATGATGTTGATACTAAGGTATGGTTCTTTTGATATGATAGGCAATGAGTCCACTTCATCCATACATCCATAAATTTCTATTGTCTCTCTTGGCTTGGAACTATACAGTCCCTTTCTCAATAATAAGAACTATAACGAATCAGTGACTAGTCATTTCTCAAACTAAGGAAGGACTCAAGGATTGAAAAGGGTGTGACTTCAAGGGAACTTGATGCATTTGTGTTGGCCATTCTCTTGGCTGCTTGGATGTTTTCTTCTTGAGTTTTCTTACCCCTTCAACGTTACCCAATTATCAGAAAGCTAAGTGAATAATAATAAAAATAATAAGTCTTTGCATGGTGTGGTTCTCACGCAAAAACATAAAAAAAAACATTGAGAATTCAAGGCACACCCCTTAGATGAAATAATCATTTGGGCTACAAGCACTGGTTATGGAACTAAAATAAACATGTTCCCTCTAACTAAGGCCCTTCTCGCTTCCTATTCTCTCCTCCTTCGTTTCATCGGAATGGTGGTGGCTCTTTGAGGGATGCATTCTTGCTACTTCAAGTGGATGGATTGGCCAAATGCATTGATGCGAAGTCACTGGATGTGGTTTCTTTGAGGCTAGACTTGGAATGGGATCTACTAAGTTACATTAATCATTAACTACACAAGGGGCTGTACATCACCTTGTTCTTGAGATTCCATTCCATTCTCTTCTTTCCATCATTCTTCCTTCATTGTTCACCTCATTGCCGGTTGTATCATTAGTGTATATTTTGGTTGATGCATTGTTTTCTTTTTGGTAAATTCTTATGGTTAAGACTTTAACTCTTGTTCCAAATGACATTCCCAAAGCCTATGGATGTTTAGGTTGTAGTGAAGCTCTTGCAATTTATTTCTGTAGGAGTTAGACTATTTTCCCAAGTGCATGCCCACAGTGTGATGCTTGTAATTATATGAAACCTTTATTCGAGTGTGACGTACTTGGACATGCACAGGATCGACAATAAAGATCAAGATTACTCCATCATTGCATCATTCACTTAGTTTTAATTGTTAATTTTTATTGTTATTTATTGTTTTCTTAGTTAATATTTCTTTACCATCATTTACTATTCCTATTGTTAAATGCAGAATGAGTACAACTTAGTCACGAACATTGAAGTGTAACTACTTGGTAACCTATTGGCGTATCTAGGAGCGCTCAAGTAATATACGCTTGGTAAGCCTAGAAGTAGTACATGAGGTTCAAGATGTGTATGGATGATCAAGGATGGATGCTCATTGCACTTAGGCTAGCTTAGATTCTCTTCTCCCACTCCCTCTTAGCTCAAAAAAAGTTATCTTCCATTGCATCTAGGAGTAGCACTAGTTTAGGCCCACATCATACACCTCACTCTGGACTAAACCATATGTGACAAAGAAAATACTAGTCCAAGTGGGAAGACAATGAACTGTGATCAACGTGTAACAATCTAGATACCACAACTAGCCCATCCACAGAGTTTGACCAGATCATGCGTGAATGCTCATATTCGTATGGTTGAGTGTAGGGGTACCTGGTCACTCATCAAGTATCAATAATGGTAACAACCACAATCATGGGCATTGGCATCACCAAGACAATAGTACCTTTATCGGCAGCTTCATCCATATGGTTACCATGTGTAGCATCCCATGTCTCCATGTGACTCCTCTAGTCATGCTTCTAATTTCTAGCCTCACTACCACCCTTCAGATTATTATTGAGCTCATTTGGCACATGAAAGAAGGAATATCACCTCTTATCCTTATCCTCCTCCTATCCCTGCACATGCTCCTCATTCAGTTGCACAACTATCGCCTGCTTCACCAATGCAGGGTCATCAACCCACTCAACCATAAGAATGCAATGCTACGAGGGCTCTTAATTTGTAATCCAATCATCAATCAAAGGTATCAAATGCCTAATCAAAGAAAAGACCTTTTTAACCCCATAGTCCACCTAAGCCTTCACCTACATCCACAATTGACAACCCTACTCTTGCCTCTTCCTCCATATCAAATTCCTTTAAGCCTCCTTCAAACCAAACTCTACCAAGGATCCATATTGTAATGCTTATGCACACTATGTCTAATTGGATCTATGCAGGAAAAATTCCCAAGAAATTAGTTAATTCTAGAAGTCCTCTAATTTATTTGTAGATTGCTAGGAACAAACTATGCAAGGCTCTTCTCGATTCAGGTTCTAGTGTTAATCTAATTTCTCATGAGATGTACACTACCTAGAACTTGCCTCCTCTCAAGAAGAGCAACATCATATTAGAATTAGCAGAATAGTCCATCACTATTCCATTCGGATTGCTAGAAGACATTATGACCATTATCTAAGGGTGGTCTTATCCTACTGATTTCCTGGTAATCAAAGTGGAGAACTGCAAAGGGGATTTCCCAATCATAATGGAAAGGACATGGCTAAGCACCATCAATGCAAGAATGGGCATTAAAGATCTTTCCCTAGAGATATCTAAAGAAAATTCATTTGGAAAGATCGAGAAGAAGAGAGTTCCATGTATCACATACAAAAATATAGGGTGCAATTATGTGCAAAAACTCTATGCCATCATGCAAGCATCTATCTCTACATGCAAATAGTGTGCACCAGAAGTAGAAATTCAAAGGGGTCTATGCACAGTAGCCATAAAACAAGAGGGCACCCAGTGGCTAACTATTGATTCAAAAAGTAGCACACTTTACATGGAACCAACTGAGAACCTGACATGTGTGTATGTCACAAGCATGGATGAACTCAAGCAAGTTCATCACCAATTCTTTGACGATACAAATGATGATACTCACTAGGGAGAGTTGGAAATTCCTAACAAATTTAAACAAGATCCCCTTGAGCTAAAAAAGTTACTAGTTGGAATGCAATATGTATTTTTGAAGAATGGGAAGCTGATTATAATCAATGCAAAACATGCTCTAGAATAGAAAAAGATGCTATTGAAAGTAGTTGAAAGATGAGCTTTTACTTAGTCATATCTTGAACTCACAGGGATTGTTCCTAGGATATGCTAGCATTGCATCTACACTAACTTGGCCATGAAGCCAAAACGACAGCCACAAAGTTAGTTGAACCACAAATTGAAGCAAATCGTCAAGGAGGAAATTGAGCAACTCCTCAAGGTAGGGTTCATCTATCCCATTGTGGATAGTAAGTGGGTTAGCCCACTTGTAATTGTGCCAAAGAAAGGTGGCAATTGGTGGGTTTACATTGATTTTAGGCTACTAAACATGGCAACATTTAAGGACCACTTTCCATTGCCATTTATTGACCAGGTGCTTGACACAATATCTAGACATTACTATTACAATTTTCTAGATGGTTATAGTGGCTATAACCAAATTCAAATTGCACTAGAAGACCAAGAAAAAATAACATTCATTCCTAGGGGACTTTTATGTATTATAAGATGCCATTTGGTCTATGCAATGCTCCTACCACAT
The DNA here is from genome assembly GCA_015680685.1 of Gnetum montanum. Lineage (NCBI taxonomy): Eukaryota > Viridiplantae > Streptophyta > Gnetopsida > Gnetales > Gnetaceae > Gnetum > Gnetum montanum. The sequence continues at coordinate 175,541 of MNCI01015405.1, forward strand.
TCTAATGCCTGGTCCTGAGCATTTTTCAACAGTAGATCAATAGTGGTGTGAAAGTATTCATGGATGACTTCTCCACCTATGGAGCTACATTTGAGCAAGCCATGGAACACCTTGAGCAAGTGCTAAAATAGTGTGTTAAAATCAACTTACAACTCAATTAGTAGAAAAGTCATCTCATGATCCAGGAGGACATTATACTGAGGCACAAAATCTCACAAGTAGGAATTGAGGTGGATGCTACAAAATAAGGGTCATCTAAGGAATAACCCACTAGCCAGAAATAGTTAAAGATGTTTGGTCATTCCTTGGACATACTAGCTACTACTGATGATTCATAGAGAATTCATCTAAGATCACAAAACTATTGGCTGAGCTAACAAAGAAAAATGCTTCCTTCACCTGGACCGTAGAATGTGAGAAAGAATTCCAACAATTGAAAGAGATGCTTGTTGAAACTCCAATCCTACAAGCACCTGATTCATCCATGTCATTCCATATCATGATGGATGCATCAAATTATGTCCTGGGAGCTATGCTGACATAGTTAGATGACAAGAAATGCCCATACTGCATCCACTACGCCAACTAAAGAATTGTAGGTGCACAACTAAACTACACCACTACAAAAAAATAATTAATGGCGATGGTGTTTGCTCTAAGGAAGTTTAGGCATTATGTGCTTGGATACAAGGTGTTTGTGCACACAGATCACAGTGCCATCCACTTCCTAATGAATAAGCCAACGATGAGCCCCCATGTCATACGATGGCTAGTGATCTTGTATGAATTTGATCTCATGATGATAGATCGAAAGGGCACTGAGAATGTGATCATGGATTACTTGTCTTGATTGAAATGGGATGACAAAGAGGAAAAAAGCCCATTATCTGATACATTCCCTAATGAACTCCTCTTTGCTAGGGCTATAACTGAACAGATACCTAATAAGCCAAAATGGTATGATCATGTTTTCACCTATCTTCTCACTTAGGAGAAGCCACAAGGGTTGAACCATTGAAAGAAACATCAGTTTCTTCACCAAGTAAAGCACTTCATGGAAATTAATGGACACCTCTACAAGGTGTGTGCTGATGGCCTAGTTTGTTGGTGTGTCCCTGATGCTGATCAACTACACATTCTCCAAGATGCTCATGAAGGTACTTGTAGAGGACACTATGCTAGGAGATGCACAGTCATTAAAATCCTGATGGCAGGGTACTATTAGCCAACACTCTTCAAAGATGCTCACCATTATATTCACTCTTGTGAATGATGTCAACGAGATGGTGGAATGATGGCTCAAATGGAGGGACCTTAACAATGGATTCAACCACTAGAACCATTTGACATTTGGGGTATTGACTTCATGGGTTCCATCATGCCCATGTTAAATGAAAAGGCGTACATCATAATCACTATTAACTATTGTATGAAATGGGTAGAAGCAATAGCCATCATCCACTGTATATCCTCTACTGCTACTCAGTTTGTATAACAAAATGTTGTAAACAAGTTTGATATGCCACATGCATTAATTTCTAATAATGGAACTCATTTTACAAGCACTACTTTTCAGAAGCTCATGCAACCCTTGGGGGTAAACATAAACTCACAAGACCTTACCATCCCAAAGCTAATGGTCAAGCTAAGGTTACCGATAGGGAAATCACAAGGATACTAACAAGAACTGTTAGCAAGTATAGGAAGGACTAGAACACAAAATTGAATGATGCCCTTTGGGCCTACCACTCAACTTGGAAACTTCCTATAGGCTACTCTCCCTATGAGCTTATGTAGGACAAACTACCAACACTTCCTATTCAATTTGAACTCCATACACTTTTAATAGCATGTGACCTTGACCTTGACTTGAGTCTAGCCCAAAAAGAACAATTGATGAATCTCAACCTACTAGACAAAAACTGATTAGTGGCCCTATCATCTAACAAGTTGCACAAGGCCTATAACAAAAAGCATCATGACCTGAAAATTAGAAAAGTCAAATTTCAACTAGGAGACAAGGTTCTTTATTGGAACCCCACACATGTACCTCAATGAACTAAGTTTCAAACATTGTGGGAAGGATCTTACATCATATATGAAAATTTTTCTTTAGGGGTCATGATGATCTATAAACGTAAGAGTCCAAACAAGAAATAGTTGGTCAACATCAAACAAATTAAACCTTTCCAAGAGCATACATTAGCTAACACAACAAGCACCTCATCTGATGGACAACCATGCTCTATATTTCAAATCTCCTCCTTTCAACTTAGTCATGGGGGAGATGGTCACTCATGCTAATCATATAAGTGGCCCCTCAATTTTTCAAACTTTTTTGTTTTACACATTTTTTGTTTTACAACTTTTTGTTTTACACATTCTTTATTTTACATCCTTTTGTTTTTATGTTATTAATCTTTTCAAATTTTTGTTTTACACCATCATTAGTACATTTGATATTTCTTGAACATTTTACACTTTCTTTTATATTTTCTTTTATTTGGTGTGATTTTCTAACTTTCTATTAATAAGTGCTAGGTACATTGGTAATGTGTTACTTGATGGTGGTATGTCCTATTTTTGTCATTCGATTGTTGGTGTCGAGTTTCTAGATTTGAATTTCATTATGGATATTTAGGATATGGTTTCTTTTTATGTAATAGGTAATGAGTTCACAACATCCACCCATCCACAAACTCTATGGTTTTCCTTATTTTGGAAACGTGCAGTCCTTTTTCATTAATAAAACTCTAATAAATTTATGACTTTGGTAGTTTCCAGAATTGAAAAGGATTCAAAGGTTTGAATAGGGTGTGGCTTCAAGGAGATTCGGTATCCTTTGTGCTTTTCTATTTGCTTGGGTGCATGTATGTTTTCATGAATTTCTTACCGTTCCATGTCATCCAATAAAAGGAAGTTGAATAAGTCCTTGCATGGTATGGTTCTCATCAAAAAGAAAAGATGAGGATTCAAAGCATATCCCTTGGAAAAAATAAAATGCATGTGTCTTTGCATGGTGTGTTTTACATTTCAAAAGAAAAAAAACGATGGGAATTCAAAGCACACCCCTTAGACAGAATAAACAGGCTATAAGCACTGGTTGTGGGACTAGTCCCCTCTAACTAAGGCCCTTCCTCACTTCCTACTTCTTCTCTAATAAGGAATAGTAATTGTTTTGTGAGAACACTTTTGTGTCTTAGGGGATGGATTGGTCTTAGAATGACAATCCAAAGTCACTGAACACGGTTGGTTTTGGTCTAGATTAAGGATGGATCTTATCAAGTCGTTTAACCATAAATTCCATAAGGGACTTCATGTGATCATAATTAGGAACTCCATTCCACACTCTCTCTCATCCATCTATGCTTTCCATATCTCACCTCACTACCATTTTCATGTTTTGGTTCGATGTCCTAGTTTGATATGTTAGAATTTGTAGTTAGTTTCTTTCAGGTTTTTGTACTTAACCTTCCATAAATATTAATCATCCATGGAGCCCACGAACCCTTTGGTTTGAAGTTATGCAAGGGCATAAAAGGCCTGTGCCTACTTTGGGAATGACCCACTTGCATATCTATTAGTTGGATTTGTTAAGTTCTTTATCCTTAGACACTCTTACAATCAAATTCTCTTTTTTTTATCCCATCAATGACATCCAATTGTACACATCTTCACAACATTTTTCAGTGAATTCTTCTTTTCATTATTGTGAATTCTTATATCCTCTTCAAATATTTCCTTGTGTTAAATTTTTTTTTGAATTAATGGACCACTTGTCTATTTTACCCTATTTGTCAACCTTCCTGCCAATTGAAGAAACCAATCTACCACAATCACAACCCAACCAAGTGTAACCACTGATGAGACAAGGCATTTCATCACTCTGTGTTACACATTGCATACTAATTCATGATTTTCTTGTGACTGTAGTGGAAAGCATGGATTGGACGTGGGACTATCTTCACCAAGGATGATGCAACTAGACCACACAATGAGGATCATTCATGATTGAAGGATCTCTTCTCTCTCTCTCATTCTTCTACTGCCAAGAGGTGTTGGATGTTGGTGTTATCTAAGGTGTTCACTTCTCTTGTCATGAACACCTCGTTTTGTAAAAATTGTAATTCTGTACACTTGAACACTTAGAGTTCGTCTATTTCATTTCAGTCAATTTGTAATGTCAGTCAACAATCCCATACCTATCCAATATGTTATGTTGTAATGAACTTGTTCCTCCTTTTCTACACTTGAGGACAAGTTTTCATTCAATCATGGGGGTATGATGAGTAGCATTTTATGTCAACTCCGAGTTGAGTATGTGACATTGGAGCTATGACATTATGTATGTGATGTCAAGGCCTTGATGCAATGTTGCATATGCGATGTCGAGGCCTTGATGCGACATCGTGTACACAACATCAAGGTGTATACCCCAAGGCTATAAATACCATGCCTGGGCTCCAGTTTTCATAGTCAATTTTTGGCCTTTCTTAGTCAGAGAAGTGAAGCTCTTGCTATTTATTTTCCTTAGAGTTAGAATATTTTCTGAGTGCCCACAGAAGGAGTCTAAGTGTGTACGATTCTTTGTCAAGCACTAATGTGATGAGAATACAATAAACTCTTTTGACACTCCTTGCAATACTAAGAATAGATTAATATTTTCCTTAATGCATTTTACTTTCTTACTTTTTACTTGAATGCATTTGAGTTAATCAATTTATTTCCAGTTGTTAATGAACACAAGCACAACCACTTCAAGCATTCATATAGTACTTGGTAATCCAACAACGCTTAACGTTTGGTAGCCCAGCAACACTATATGTGTTCAAGAAAGTGGAGCAGTTACTTATGTTAGGTTAGATAGGTAATAATGAATTAGATTTTAAATTACTCTACTCTTCATTCTTGTTGTAGGTGACCAAATCTATAAAATATAAAATAAGAAAGATCATATACCTCAATTACACTTAAACCATACCCTTGAACCTCACAAGTGTAGTTGGGAAGACAACAAACATTTTCAACACCCATTTCACTTCCTAGATGAGCTAGTGCATTAGATAACTATAAGTCCATGGAATTCAACTGGATCATGCATAATACCTTAGTGATACGTATGGTTGGGCATAGGAGCACCTCACCACTCATCATATCTCAACCACAAACATAAACCCATAACATCATATATCACAAGCATATTACATCAAGTATAAAGATACTAAACACAAAGCATAGGCTAGTCAAAGAATCTATCAAGGGTTTAAATCTAAGAAGATACCAACAAAGAGAAGTATTTTGAAACAAGGTATTACATTCAAGGTCTGCTAAGTATAATACTAGCATAGTCAATGGAAACAATCTCATATTATACTTGGTCTTTAAAATACTAATTCTAAATGATAAAATGCATCTCTCCTTCACTTTTTGGAATTGATCTCTAGAGAGTCATATACTCCATAGGGCTTAAGATAAGGAATTTTCTTCCAACGAATTCTTGTAACTTCCTTAGAAGAAATAACATTCTCTTGGAATACATTGTCTATCAAGATGTGCATTTATTTCCCATTAGAAAGATATCTAGCCCTAATTCTAAAGGGCATATTCCTCAAAGGATTTTGATTCACATTGATATTTCCCATAAAATAACTAATGTTAGTCACATATTTAATCATAGGGTTATGAAGATTACCTTTCTTTAAATATTCTCTCTTCTCCAAAGTTTGAAGTTCCTTATCCTTGGAAATCTTATACTTCTTATACTTCCATTACTTCTATTCCATCTCTTGACAATTGAAGCATTAAATCTTGGAAATCTTGACCTTTCTTATTTTTCTCTTTTTTCTCATATGAATCTTCTTTGGAATTTCCTTTATTTCTTGCTCTCTTTTCACTCTTAGAAGTCTTGAGTCTCTGCCCTTAAAATTTCTAAGACTTCTATTATATCCATGGATCTTCTTTACAACCTTAAGAGCCAAATTGAAAACCTCAACCAATTTTTGAGGCTCATAGAATGTAAGATATTAGTAATATTTCTTCTTTAATCCACCTTGGAAGTTAGATGTCTATTCATACTCCTCTCAAAGAACTTGAGCTTGTTGAAAATCTTTGCAAATGTTTATATAATGGTCTTTGACATGTTTGTCTTCTTGTCTCATGTATTTTCATCATTAAATAGCCTCTTGCCTATGTTAAGTCTTCTCAAATCTTTACTTGAGCATGAATTTCATGAGTTTCCAATCTTTAATTAGTGTAATGTCTCATCCCTTGTTAAGGGAAAAATCATATTATTAATAATTTCATTAACCTTCAAAAGAGGGGATGCCTCATTATGAGGAGTTTCAACTATTCATGGTACCCCTCAGGGAAGGATTTTCCCTATGACATTTAAGATCGGGCTTAGAGGTCATATCGGCATGGAGTTATGAGGCCAAATTGGCAAGTGATGAGAGCTTAGTGAAGTCAGACAAGAAGGGATTGATCATCCCTTTGACTAGATGGCCTAACCATGGTAGTAGTGTTGGATTGTCTCTAAGGTCCTAAGTATCATAAGAAGATAACTAAGGACCATTAATAGCATACCAACCATTTCATTAATAAAGTTAATTTATTGTTTTTTTTCTTCCATTTAGCATTTTTTTCATCATTATTTTTCAAGTTAAATATGTGATCCAGTGATTTTCACATGATAAAATGATTTTACACAATGAATGATCGTATTTCATTAACATCCAAGAATGGGATGTCATATTTCGTATCAAAGAAAACCACAATTCAAGAGCTGGAAAAAATGGGAAAAATATTATTAAAGTCTTATTATTAATATAAGAAGGGATACATCATGAAGAGGAAATATGGAAAGAGTGAACACTGAGATAACGTAAGAAGGGGATACATTATGAAGAGGGGATATGGGAAGAGTGGACATGAAGGAAATCAAGCATCCAATTTAAAAACTTGAATGAGATCTTTGATAACTTTAGATTAGGCCTCACATTCTTCCTTGATGGGATTATCCTTGTCGAGTATATCCTAACATCCAATCAAACCATCACAGAGATGCCTAATGTATTTTGTGGCATTTTTGACAATAGCCTTCACCTCATCAACCTTTACAAGTTTGGATTCCAATAAGTTAACTTGGAGGGTCCATTGTATCACATCTTCCTACCATTCCTTCTCCATCCTTTATATGCATAAGATTAGGGTTGTGAGTATAAATCAAAATAGAGGAAATAATATATATATATATATACATACTAAATAAGGAATATTCATTACTTATGTGAAGCTGATCATTTTCAATTTGAGGTATGCATTCAAGGTTCAACAAGTACTGAGCCAAGCAAGTGGTGCTCTCCAATTCTCCTAAGATTTGTTCTGGATTCATACTGACCTCTAAAAATTCATTAGGAATAGCATGAAATGTTGATGAACGACCAGACTAAACCAACTCATAGTCACTCCTAAATTCACAAAACTTGGACTCTCATAAGTGATACAACTCCTCACAAATAGAGTGCCCTTTACAATATGATCACTTAAGTTACAAGAAGAACAAGTTCCTCTTTTGTAGCAGCTACCATTTATCCTAAGGAGTAGGATGAATCCATGATGGTAACTAAGAGGGCTATACTAACAATAATGGATATAAGAATAAAGAATGCTAATATGACCTGTGGACCCTCAGATAGCATGAAATCCTTCACTAGAGTCACCCATAGAGATTGCACTTGAGAAGATTTTGGAGGTGGATTCATAGTCTATTCAAAACCAAATTTATGTGGAGAATCATTTTCCAACTCTTGGATAAAGTACCCTTGACCTAAAGATACCTAAAATACAAAGTGGACATCACATAAGAAGAAAAAAAAGGGAAGTATTCAAGAACCATATAACTAAAGTTACCTCTGGCTCTTGTCCTTTTTCTTTTTGCTTGGTACTTAAAACTTTTTCACTAGAACCTTGTTTGGTGTGCTGTTTCTAATCAAAAGTTAGGAATTATATATATATATATATAATGATAATAATAATAATGTATGGTTGATGATTAAAAAAAACCTTGAAAGTCAGTTTTATTACTATCACATCATACTTTCCCTTAACACCTTCCATTGGTTTGATCTATAACCTAGAGTTCACTATCATATAAATACCATAAAGTTAAATAATCAATAAATAAGAAAAATATCAATAAAAAATCAAAATTTTTTACCTCATCAGAGACCTCTGAATTACGAACCTATGTGAGAGCTTTTTGACCTCTTTTGGATTCTTCAAGTTGAGTCCTAATAACTTTTTCTTTTTCAAGGAACTTAGGGTATAGATGAGGATTATACTGATGAAGGGTGTTTGTCGAAGAATCATAACTTAAAATTAATCTAATCATTAAGGACACTAGTGGTCATTACAAGCTCCATGGTGGGGAATAAGGTAGAAAAATCAAAGAAGGACCAATCAAACATCCTACCAATTTTAGCATCATGAAGAAGGTAGATTGCATAGGAAGTAACATGGGAAGACTGAGAATTCCACAAAAACTTGTTATTTATAAATAGACACATTTGAAAATTGATATTGTTATTAAAATCAACTTCATAAAACTCCTTCCAAACAAGAGTGGCATGAGAAAGATAATCAAACATTTTCCTTTTGAAAAAATCTTTAAATTCAACTAATTGCATACCAAGTTCAAAGGGATCTTCCTCGATATGAAAACCCAAAATAGTTCATGTAGTAGTAGGAGTAATCACTAGATCATTTTAGAAAGAAAAATTTCCCATAGATGGTAAATATTATACCAGTATACTATGATATCCTTAATTAAACAATCTTTAAAATGGAAACAACTAGCAACTCCAATAATCTAGAAGTTTTGAGATACTCAAAACCTGTAAGATCTAACAAACTATGAACTATATTGATAGCTTCAACTACATCATTCTAGTAAATCAATAAAAATAGTTGAGGAAGTGGGAGAAGCTTGACCAAGATGCTTTAGAAAAGCCATGTCACAATTTGCTATGCCAAGAAATCTCTTTGCAACTACTATGCAAAAGGGTTGATTTGGGTAACAAGACTTCATTTCCATGAATTTATAAGAAAAAATTGCAAACTGTAGTAACTGTTGAAGGCACAATTGAGTAAAGAAAAGCATAGTTACAATTATGTTAACATATAGTTTATTGTTAATTAGTTTTAACTAATTGATGAGTGGCGAGGTACCCCTACACTCAACCATACGAAACGATCGTAGCACGCGCGATCCGGTCGAACTCCGTAGACTAAATGTCTAAACGCCCCATGGAACACTTGGGGTTAATCGTTCGTTGTCTTCCCAAACATACTTGTTGTTGTCACGGTGTATGGTTAAGTAAGTCCAAGGTATATGATTTTTTTGGTATTTTACGATTTTCTCCTATGCTAAGAGGTAAAGGGTTGAGAAACTAAAACTAACTCTAACTACAGCACTAAGTCCTAGCGTCAGCATCTGTTCCCACTTGCCGTACACACCCTAAACTATGCAACTGTGGCTACCAAACGCTAATCGTTACTGGGATTACCACACGTTACGCACGTGCTCGAAGCGGTCGTACTGAGGCACTTAACTAACCTAAGTGTGACAAGCAGCTGATTCCTTGACTAGCCGTACACATCTGGAGATGCTCGTAATCAAGTCATATTTGTCCCACGTCCTAGGAGGAAAGGGTGAGAGAAACTATCGCGATGAGTAGCCGATTCCTTGGCTAGCCGTACACGTTCGTCAACGCTCGTAACCAAGTCATACTCATGCCGCGTTACTAGGAAAGCAGTAAATAACATNAGCGATATCACGTACGTGATATCGCAAGGAAGGACGCGATATCGTGTACGCGATATCGCAGGGGATGCGATATCGCGGCTTGTGCATATCGTGTCTCATCATACCCCCATGACTGAATGAAAACTCATCCTCGAGTTCCTTACAATGATATCAAGTAGGTATGGGATTATTGAGGGAAATGGAACTAATGGAATGGCATGTAAACGGTTCATTATTACAAGACTTGACAAGACTGGTGTTCATGACAACAAGGGTGAACACCTTATTACAATGACATCAGGCCACATTTGGCAGCTGAGAGAAAAGAGGAGAGAGAATAGAAGAGAAGAAGAGAGAAGATTCTTGCTGCTGCCAATGCCTAGATTTCCCCTTCCATTGTCCATCCGTAAGCGCATTATCCATTCTACTCCTTTCATAGCTGCTTCAGCGTTGCTCCATTCCAAGTGTTTGCTCCAGATCCATTCCGTTGTTGTATGATTGTCATCTGCACACACAACACAATCATATATTAGCAAGGGTAATTGAATCATTAAGTAAATAATACCTTGCTTTGGTGTAGGTTCATTGGCTAGGTTGTGGTATGGTTGATATGGATCTGGGAAAATGTAGATGATGACTACCGAAGATGTAGGGGTTAAGAAGAAAAACGAAAAAAATTTGGGGCGTAGGAGAAAAATTGAAAAGCAGGCCCCATACCCCCATGACTAAACGCGAACCTCCAATAGCGTTAGAATGGAGAAAGAAAAAGAGTAAGAAAGATAGGTAAAAAGGGACAACTATGGCATCAGTGAAGTGGATGTCAAGATGGAAATGAACAAAATTAAAATTAATTGCAAAATGTTAAGGAAAAGAAGTTAACTAATGTTCCAAATAGGTATGCCAGTGGGTCCCCCCCAAAGCAGGCTCATGCCCTTAATGCCCTAACAATCCCACATTCAAAGAGTCCGTAGGCTCTAGGAATGTCCTTTGGAACAAGAGTTAAAGTCTTAACCGCTAGAATTTACCAAAAAGAAAACAAAGCATCAACCAAAATATATACACTAATGATACAACCGGCAATGAGGTGAACAATGGAGAGAATGATGGAAAGAAGAGGATGGAATGAAATCCCAAGGACAAGGTGATGTACAGCCCCTTGTGTGTTTTATGATGAATGCGACTTGGCAAATCTCATTCCAACTCTGGCTCAACCCAACCACTTCCAGTAACTTCGCATCAATGCATTTGGTTAAACTATCCACTTGGATAACAAGGATGCGTCTTCAAAGAGCCACCACCATTCCGATGAAACAAGGGAGAGAACAGGAAGCGAGAAGGGCCTTAGTTAGAGGGAACACTTTGGTTCCATAACCAGTGCTTGCAGCCCAAATTTTATTTCGTCTAAGAGGTGTGCTTTGAATCCTCACTTTTTGTTTTGTTTTTTTTTTTTTTTTGTGTTTTTATGTGTGGGGACCACACCTTGCAAAGACTTCTTATTTTTATTTTCTCAGCTTCTGAAGAATGTGTAACATTGGAATGGTAAGAAAACTCAAGAAGAAAACATCCAAGCACCCAAGTGAATGACCAACACAAAAGCATCAAGTTCCTTTGAAGTCACACCCTTTGCAATCCTTGAGTCCTTCCTTAGTTTGAGTAATGCCCAGTCACCGATTCGTTAAAGTTCTTATTGGAAGGGAACTGTACATTTCCAAGCCAAGAGAAACCATAGACTTGATGGAGGGATGGATGAAGTGATCTCATTGCCTGCCATATCAAAAGAAACATACCTTAGTATCAACATTGTAACTTAAAGGTAAAAACCAAACATTAGCAATCAATATGAAAACAGTTCATCCCATCGGTCTGAACACTTATTGGGTGACGAACTTACAGGGTGGAAATACACACACACACACACAAAAATTAGAAAAGTATAATGATGGTGTAAAAAAAAACAAGAAAAGTTAAAGAAATTTGTAAAACAAAAACTGAAAAAGAACTGAGGGCCCCATATGGTTAGCATAGGTGGCCATCTCCCCCATGATTGAGTTGTAAGGCAGAGATCCGAAATAGTGAGCGCCTATTTGAATTTCTAAGAAGTGCCCATCTTCTCCCAATTGATGATCTTAAGTTGAGGGGTGGAAGTTGGCGACGCTCACATTCCAATGTGTCTATGCCACGGTTGTTAGCATGAGTTTCCTCAGTTCGTTTCATGCATATCTTTTTGCTCCTATGAGTAGCTGTCAACCACAGGGTGTCTACTACTTCTTGTGTGGTTGCTACATACAGGCATCTTTGTTGCAGAGTTTCTTGGGCACACCTGTTACATGGAGGCATTTCCTCCATGTCATCACCCAATGAATCATTGTATGTGATGCATGGAACTATCCTCTTCTCGATCTTTCCACATATGTTTATCTTAGAGATTTCCAAGGAAAGATCACGGATCCTAAGGCATGCGTCTACTGTGCTTAGCCATGCCCTTCCCATTATAAT
>MNCI01015405.1:191061-209489 GCA_015680685.1 Gnetum montanum
ATTCTATCTCTGGGGTGATCAATCTGCCAAAGCTTCGCTACTTTACGCCTAGGATTAGAAATGAGGGGAGTGCCGCCTCTTATTTATAGATATGGCGGTGGACCGCGATATCGCGTATCATCACTAATGATTACTTTTCTTGATTTTTTGACTGATAGGTTAGGTAAACTAGCATTATCATGAATTAAGGACATAGTTCTCTCTAAGATGATTTCAGTAGTACCAATTTCATTAAAATCTAACTTATGATTTATGAGATATCGCATTTTTCAATAAGCATGTTATTTATATAATATAGAATTAATTANAAAATTTAAATGGTTTTGCAGCTTGGTGGCAGGGCTGATAGCCACTAGCCATTGTGCCTTGTTGTGCTCACTTTCTTGTCACCATCTGTTGTGGCTTGTCACCATTGTCTATCATGCCTTCTCGCTATTGTCTACTACACCCTCCAACCACCATGCTAGCCTCTATCACACCTCCTCTACTATTGTGCTTTGCTTTCCTTGCCATTGTGCTTGCCTAGTATATGGCAATCCTCCTACACTACCTCACCAGTAATGAAGACTTGAATTCCATGGTGTCTACACCACTAGCATCCATTTCTATGATGGGGGATTCTCGTTCTTGCTTCCAACAGAAGCCACACATCATTTAACATTCACAGCCATCAATGCAAATGGTATCTCCCACTACAATAGTAGCAACTACTACAAGGCCAACCTAGTGCTCACCACGTCATACTCCTAGATCCCCGTGGGTGACCTCAAGAATAGTTTCTATGAGCTTTTCTTACAAGTCAACCCATGCTTTACTAGCATGGCTTTCCAAATGCACATCATGCTACCTACCTTGCCCACCTTGCCTATACCAAAACCCTCGTGTGTGCCCTGCTATGTCCTACTCCTACGTGTTCTTGCTCTTGTAAACCCTCATTTACACTATCTACTATGTTTCTTACCATTTTCTATCATTGTTGCATGCGCCATTTTTGCCTACGCCTATGCCTCCACCATGACCACTGTCACTATTACCACTACCAAAAAACCCACCCACTAGAAATTTTGGTAGTCTACATTATACATGAGCACCACGGGCACTGTGGGCACTGAAAAATCGTACCTCCCATGGAGCTCTGGGAACACCATTGATCCTAGAAAATCCTACCTTCTACAGAGCTCTATAGACACTGCAAATGTCAGAAAATCTTGCCTCTCACAAAGCTCCATGAATGCCTAAAAATCCTACCTCCCACAAAGCTCTAGTAGACACTACCAATGACAAAAAATTCCACCTTCCAGAGAGCTCCAACGAACATTGTCTATGCCATCAGCCTATCATCTCAACAAGATCAACAATTAGAAATTTTTTTGTAAATTGATAGAAAGCTTCAAATATTTTGTTAGTTAATGAAAAATTTCAAACACATCAAAAAAATAGATGGTAACATTTAAATTTAAAAATGCAAAAAACATTTTTGAAAAGAGAATTTGGTAACAACTAGCATAAAAATTTCATAATTAAGTGTGCTCATTCTGGAGTAGTATTAGGATGGGTGATCTTTCAAGGAATTTTAATTTACATGAAGCTTTTTGCAACTTCAAACAGCCATAAATTATGATTTTGGAGTCCATGTTCAATGAATTAAGAATCATTTTCAACAGATTTGAGACTTTTAAAGACAAAGAAATGCTCAGATTTAGCCTACATAGGATGAAAAATTAGTTTTCAAAGCCTTTGTTTAGACTTCTAAAACATAAAGTGAGCTCAATAGGAAACCTAACAGATGGAATATTTCTTTGAGTAATTAGAGTCTTTTATGGCCAATTAGAAGTTTAGGAAGAGAAAATTTGTTCATGGTAGTTCTAACCTCTTTTTGAACCAATCAACTATGACATAACCCATAAAAAGGGCCATCAAGGTCAAGGAATGATCAACCTACCTTGTTTCTTTGACTTACCAATGTCTAGAGCCTCGAGAGTGCAATGGAGACTGATGGAGTCTGAAGTCAATGATTGAATAGATGCCCTTGAACAATAGATTAATCAAATTAGAGATGCCCAAGAGGAACTCCATTAATCAAAATAAGGGTTGAGGACAAATATGCAAAATATGTCAAAAGAATTTAGGAGACTGTCCCAAAGATTAAAAGAAAAATGGTTAAAATTACAAGAGAAGATGAATTCCTTTGTAGATTCCATCAAGAAATTAACTGATCATTTAACCCAACCTTCTAACCAAAAGCATTATTCACCTAGAGATTATAATCAAAATGATCAATTCTAACATCATTAAGACTAGTACCAAGATCAAGTTTTCCCTAAGGATCAGTATTAAGATCAATCCCCACCTATTCAATGCTAGGATACTGACATTCCTTTATAAGGCCAAAGAATAAAACCTGAAGATGAGGGTTATTGGAATTGGCAAAATTCACCAAGAGAATCATTAACCCAAGTTCATGGAAAAAAAGGTAAAATTGAATCATTATGATGAAACCTCCAAATCTAGTACCAAGGAAAAAGATTAGCATGATAACTTGAAGAATTATTTTGATATGTTGAATTTATCCAACTAAGAACATTTAGAAGTAGTCTCCTCATATTTGAGGGGACCTACAGCAACATGGTGGAATGGACTAAAATCTCAAGGATTGATTACAAATTGGTTCAACTTTTGTTGAGATTTCAAAAAAAATATTTGTGCAAGATTCCTTTCTCAAGAAGTATAAGATGCAATTTGATTCATTAAGATTAGATAAACAAATTGTTAAAGATTACTACAAGAAATTTTGTGACTTCTCTAAATATGTAGGCGATCGGGATGAGGGAGAGTTGGCCTCAAAGTTCATTAGTAAACTACATGCACAATTGCATCCCCAGACATATGCACATAGTTCCTAAATAGTCTATAAAGAATATAGAATTGCTAAGGATTATGAGGAATCAAATCAAGTATGAACTACAATCCTCCGACAAGCAATGGAAAAGGAGACACCCACCAAGATAACTTAATTCAAATGTTTCACTTGCATAGAAGATCATTTCAAGTGCAATTGTCCAAAAGTACAAATAAGAATACAAAGAAACAATCAAAATAAGAATAAAAATCCCAACATAAATATGGCCAAAGGAAAGAGTCAAACTACTACTATAACCGTAGTGAAGAAGATTTCAACATCAGCAAAGTCAGGTTTGAGAGAATTTCAATTTGTTTTACTATTTTTTGAAGAATCAGTTAAAGGTCAAAAGATTAAATTTTTTATTAATAATGGAGCAAGTAATAATTTTATTTCACCAACTTTAGTTACATCATTAAATTTAACCTTACCATCCAAGAAAGTTGTTAGAATAAAACTTACAAATGGAACAACAGTAAGCAACTACATCAAGTATGGAGAAATTAGTTTTATCCTACAAGATATTCTTTTCATTGATGAATTCTTAGAATTTAAATTAGGAGACACTGATGCAATCTTAGGGATGTGTTTTTTGCAAAAAATTGATATTACTACCCATTTTAGAACCCATGTTTTAAATGTGTCAACCACTAACAGAGTCAGGGTTCTAAGGGAGGTAGGAATAACAAAGAAAATTTACTTGATAACTATTAAGTACGTTAAGAGATTAGTCAAGAAGGGTGTTGCTATGTTGGTTTTAAAAGTAACTGAACCCCAAAACACTCTAACATTGAGATTCCAAAAGAACTTGAAGAATATAAGGATTCAATATTTGGTGAAACTAGGAAATTACCTCCAAAAGGAACTCTTGAACATTCCATCAACATTTTCCATAGTACACAACCAATTTTAAAAGCCCCTTACAGGTTTTCCACCTCAAAATTAAGGGAATTAAAAGTACAATTAGATTAATTATTAGAAGAAGAGAAGATTCAACTGAGGGTCTCATCTTGAGGTGCACCAATTTTATTTGTTAAAAAGAAATATGGTACATTAACATTATGTATTGATTATAGGGTGTTAAACAAAGTAACGATTAAAAATATGTATCCCTTACCTAAGATTGATGATCCATTTGACCAACTTACTAGAGCATGTTGTTTTTCTAAGATCAATTTAAAATTAGGTTATCACTAAATAAGGATTAAAGAGAAAGATATAGAGAAAACTACATGCAGAATAGGTACAAATTATATGAGTTTGTGGTGATGCCATTTGGATTGACTGACAACATTCATGGCATTGATGAATAATATCTTTTGAGAGTACCTTGATCAATTTGTTATCATATTTATGTATGATATACTTGTTTATTCTAAGTCAAGAGAGGAACATGTTAAACATTTAAAAATTACAATGAAAATCCTCAAGGAACACCAGTTAAAGGCAAAATTAAGCAAATGTGAGCTCTTGAAAGAAGAAGTATCATACTTGGGCCATATTGTATTCAAGAAATAGCTACAAGTAGATCCATCTAAAGTTAGTGTAGTTCATGATTGGTCAGAACTTAAAGAAACTATAGTAGTTTGTAGTTTCCTAGGCTTAACAAGCATTATTAAATGTTTTATTAAAGATTATTCTACCTTGGTAGCCCCCTTGACTAACCTCTTGCAAGAAAAATGTGTGTTTAAGTTTGATGAAAAATGTAGGGAAGCTTTCCTAAGACTAGAGATGCTATTAATAACGACACCTATCCTAAGAATTCTAGATGAAGAAATACCATTCACAGTATCTATAGATGCCTATAAAGTAGGAATTGGTGCAATTCATTCACAAGAAGATAAAGTGGTATGTTTTAAGTCTCATAAATTAGGAGGAGCCTAGGTAAATTACTCAACCCATGATTTAGAATTATTGGCAATTGTTCATGCTTTAAAGGTTTGGATACATTATCTTTGTGGAAAAAGATTTGTATTAAAAATAGATTAAAAAATCCTAGAATATTTATAGAGATAACCCATCTTGAACACATGACAATGAAGGTGGGTACAATTATTGGTTGAATATGATTTTGAGGTTAAATATATTCTAGGAAAATAAAATATAGTGGTTAATGCCCTTAGTCAAATGTGGAACTTGATGATTAGTGTTGTGACAACCCCTATGGAAGAAGAGATCAAGGAATAGATAAGAGAAGATCCTTACTTCAAGTAAATTCCAACCAATATTTCTTCTGAGCCTTGTTACCACCTTTCCCCAAATGGTCTATTAATAAAGGGATAAAAGGTATGTATATTAGAAGAAAATTGGAAACTTAAGTTATTGTTTGAAGCTCATGAAGAACCATACACTAGACATCCTAAATATGTCAGAACCTATGTGATGATACCTAAGTTGTATTTCTAGCCTAGAATGAAGAATGATGTAACCACGTACATTAAAAATTGCCCAACCTGCTAGAGAGTAAACGATGAACAAAATAAACCAAGTTAATTATTACAACCTTTGGAGGTTCCAACATGTAAATGGAAGGATGTTACCAATTGTGGAATTACCCATAACCAAGAAAGGAAATAACTTAGTTTTGATGATATTTGATCACTTATTAAAGATGGCTCATTTCTTACCTTTAAAATTTACAAACATAGTTGAAGATGTAGTCCACAAAATTTATACGAGGAGTATTTTGATTACATAGGTGTCCAAAATTAATCACCTTTAATAGAGATCCTAAGTTTATCTCTAAATTTTGGTGAAACTTCTTCAAGGAACTTGGGATCCAATTAAAATTCATCACAACATACCACCCAGAGACAAACAACCAAAAAGAATGTATCAATCTAATACTGGAAGATATTTTATGAAGTTATGTTAGAAGTAGACCAAAAATATGGGAGACTTGTTTACATTTAGTCAAATTCACCTACAATAATAATTATCAATGGTCCATGCATTAGATACCATTTGAAGTTGTATATGGACACAATTTCCATACACCACTAACTTTGGCATATCCAACCTTAAGAGTGGAGTGGAAGGAAGAAGTGAATATCATGAAAATTGTTGTTATAAGGGTTCATAGAATTTGCAAGCAGCCTAGGACAAGTATAAGGGGTATGTAGATCAACATCGCCTTAAGAAGGAGTTCCAAATTAGGGACCAAGTATTACTAAGAGTAAAATCCACTAGGAGTTCCCTAAAGTTAGGAAAATATAATAAGTTTTCTCCATGATAGTTAGACCTTTTGAAGTTTCAGAAAGAATTGATGAAGTAGCCTATCGATTAAATCTTAGAGAAAATCTAAAGATTCATCCTGTTTTCCATGTAAGTTTACTTAAGAAGTTCCATTAGAATGATGTGCCTTATATGTTAGATTGAAATACCTTGCTGCTAAGGTGTAATACCATCTCTAAGGTCAAACCAATCACAATTAAGGATCATAGAATAAAGAAGTTTTGTAATAAAACCATCAGTAAAGTACTCATCCAATGGTTAAATTGTGATCTACAAACTTGGAAAAACAGGGAGTTTATTCTCAATGCTTACCTTCACCTTTTGATCATCATGATATTGAGTAATAAATTATATTTACTATTAGGTGATAGTAAGAAGCTAATTCATAGTTTTTGTCTGTATAGATGATAATGAAGATAATAATGATGCTGAAAATAAAGAGCACAGCGAGGAAGTAATTGTTGAATAGCTAGATGTAGAGGAAGCACTCGAGGATGAGCTAGATTCTTAAGGAGGGTATATTGTAATATCTTGTCCCTTGTTAAGGGCAAAATTGTATTATTAATAATGTAAGTAACCTTCAAAAGAGGGGTTGCCTCATTATGAGGAGTTGCAACTATTCATGGTATCCCTTAGAAAAGGGTTTGTCATGTGACATTTAAGGTCAGGCTTAGAGGTCATATTAGTATGAAGTTGAAAAGCCAAATTGGCAAGTAATGAGAGCCTAGTGAAGTAGGAAAAGAAGGGATTGATCATCCTTTCAGCTAGATAGCATAACTATTGTGCTAGTGTTGGATTGCCTCTAAGGTCCTAAGTATCACAAGAAGATAACCCTGGATCATTAATAGTGCACCAACCATTTCATTAATAATGTTTTTCTGTTGTTATTTCCTTCCATTTGACATTTTCTTCATCACTATTTTTTAAGTTAAACATGTAATCAAGTTATTTTTACATGATGCAATAATTTTATGCAACGAACAGTCGTATTTCATCAACATTCGAGAATAGGATGTCACAATTGGAGTTCCATTTCTTCCAAGATAAGCATGAATCTCTTTCTTTCATAGAACTTATGCCATACCTCCAAGCCTAATCTTAGCATATGACACTCTTTGATGCTCTTCAAATTTTTCAAGTTTAAAATATTTGTTCATGATCTTGAGCCATGAAAAGAAAAGATTTAATATTTTCTATTCCATTAAAAGTTTTCACTTTCACATATGACAATCTTGAAGTATTTTAGAATGTCCTTACAAGAGTAATTTCAATTCCTTCACTTGAGTTCCTTTGATATTTAAAACTAGATTCATGTTTTCTCTTCTTATAATTTTGAACCATGAGACATGTGGTGTAGGGATACCTTTCTAAGCCCCTTTTTCATTCCCATAAGTGGTCAATTGCAAGAGACTTCCCAAGTGGTTACTAGAGAGATGTCTTGGCTAAGAGCTAAGCATGCATAGGAGACTTCCCAAGTGGTTACAAGAGGGTGAGAAGACATCTTTTCCTAGCCAAAGATGTCTCTAGGGAGATGCCTATCTTCTGAAAGAGACATCTAGACATGATAAGAGATGTCTTGTCTATGAGCCAAAGTTGATAGAAAGACATCTTACCAAGTTTGTAGATGTCTCGTACAACTGGGGAAAGTTCTAAGTCGGTAGTTTGAAGTTGGGAAATAGCTAGAAAAGATGAGAACAAGATGGAAATAGCTAAGAATCTTCAAATTGATCGTGGAAAAGGTTTCCCTAGGTGTCTTGTCTTGTAATTCATAAATATTGATTTTATGTTTGATTCTTTTTTTTAGAGAGTGTGTGTTTTTCATGTATGGAAGAGTCTATGCAGGTGAGTTGGGGGAGAGATTGCATTAGTGTTGTATGCATCTCTATGGTCAATTGTGTGACTTGGCCATAGTAACTTTTGTGTGAGTTTGGATCTCAATCCTATGTGTAGAAGAGATCTAGTTTGATTGTGCCTTTTATTAAGGACAATTGTTGTATGGTTACAGAGCCTCATGCTTTGCAATATTATTGAGTGTGTGAGTGTGATGTTTGCAAGTTGTGGAACCACTGTACTTGTAATCTTCTTTGAACTAATAGAAGATAGCTAAATTTTCTTGTTTTCTAGTAATTAAACTGTTTTTCATAGATTCTAGATTTGGTGTGATCTTGAAGGGTTAAATCAAAATTGGAGTGAGCTAGCTTCAACTTGTCCTCAACATTTGAAGCACGAGAGATTTCATCTCTTTCCTTATTTTCTCTAAAGTCTCATCTCCAAAATTAATGTGATCTAACATAGATGTTACCTTGTTAAAGAAGCCCTTGGTAAAGAATCACTTGTGTTGTTCTCTTGTCTAGATGCCCTTGGTAATAGAGGTTTCTCTTTATTTTCTTCTAGCCTTTCAAATTTTTCCATGATATACTTGAAAGCACTCTTCATGTCTTTTATGTCTTTGACTAATGTTTGAACTATCCTCTTCTTTGGTGCCATAATGGAATTACAAAAATATGTAAAATTCATAAATATCCATAAAGAAAATTTAAAGGATTACAAGTACTCACAAAATGGAATAGAGTACCTAGTAACATTGAATTATGGATTAACTAACTTCCAATTGAGATTCACATAAACCAATCAAACCCTAGTTATATCAAGCTAATGGTTCTCACAAATCACAAAGATTTCCAATACCCAATATAATTGACCACTTCAAAGTATCAAAAAGGAGTTCTCAAAATCCTAATTAAGTATGGAGATAACACATATAGAAAATTGCAAACCAAGAGGATGATATTGAAGAGTGATCCCTTGTGTTATGGTAATAAAAATTCTTCGCTTTGATTTCAATTGTCTTCCAACTCTATGCTATGAAAATAATGTATATTATTCATGTCACTTTACATTTTTGAGTTTCATGATTGCTAAAAAAACAAAAAAAGTTCATTTTTACTACCATGATATTTTTAGTCTACATATAGGAAGATACTCTATGCTAATATTTAAATGATTATAAGCAATTAATATGCAATGGGTATTTAATATAAGATCAATATAAAAATCAAAGAAAACGTATTTAGTTTTTTATAGGTTGAAAGTAGATAAATCCTCACAAAACCGTTTTATATTTTTTTGGAAATAGATCTTTTTAATTATGAAATCAAAATTCCTCCCCTTTAAAATTAGATGCTTAAAATAACATTAAAATTATATAAATAAAATCATCTTATATTGAATTTCTACATGAATTTTCTTAAAGTTAGTTGCTTGCTTAAGTTGCACATTCTAGAAAAAAATTATGTATTAAAATCATTTAGGATGAATTGCTAAGGGTATGTGAAGTGGGTGCAGAACCTGAAATAATTATAATATAGGAAAACCCCAATATACATAGTCCAATTAGAACTTTATAATATAAGATTGCCTACTAGAATCAAACCCATGATTTAAGCTTTTCAAATCAAGAGTCTTTACCACTAGGCTAACATAAGAACAGAAAGATATGCTATAAAATAGAAAGATATGCTATAAAATAGCCTCATTCAGAGGATAATGTGGTATATACAATGATGTAATGGAAGGGCATAAAAATTTCTTTATGGGCTCATTAATGCTAGGTACCAATGCATTGAAATTTGATGTGAGCATGCATACATAACATCATCATACATGGTGAAAAATTCTTACGAAAATTTCTAACTATTTTGCATATCCAAATTGAGCATGCATCCATCATCATATATGACAAGAAATTCTTGTAAAAAATTCTAATTGTTTTGCATATTTAATGTGAGCATGCATACATCATTGCACATGGTGTACCTATGTTTCACTTATTTCAGGTTTTAACAATGAGGGGTTAACCTAGTCGTACTTGATAAACCTAGGTCACAAGTTTGATTCTATTAGGTAGCATCGAGTTATAAACTTCAATAAATCTTGAGGTGTACCTATGTTTCAATTATTTTGGGTTCCAACATGCCCGTGTAGTATCATTGGATTAATAGACAATGACATAAAATAATGTTAGCTTAATGGTATGGGTTTTGGCATGGTAACCAAGGTTCCATTATACTAGATAACACCAACTTTTATAAACCTTAGAATGTACCTATGTTTTACTTATTTTGAGTTCCATGTGACATTGTTTGCCCGAAGTCATTGATACCTCGATTTAAAGTTATTGCCATTTTAAGACAAATAAAAAGGAGGATGATCCATCCTATTTTATTCCGTTTTCACTTTCCCTTCTGCCTTTCTAGCTCGGATCTTCCACAGCAGTTCTTCTGCCATCCTTCACTCTTAAAGGTGGGTATGGAAGGCTTCCAGCCGTTGTATACTAGGACACAACGACAATTGGACAAAACTTTCGGGGAGATTTCCTGTGATCTTGTTTCTGAAAATTAACATACACCACGAGCGTGGCCGTGTGGGTCACGGAGTCCAAACCAGCGTTGGGATATTGTTATTAATCGTGAAGAAAAGCTCACCATGAATTTGAAACGTGTGTGGGTTTGAAACGTGTGTGGGTCACGGAGTCCCAACCGGCGTTGGGATATTATTATTAATCGTGAAGAAAAAGCTCACCATGAATTTGAAACATAACAGTCCACAGCCAAGGCCACTTTGCTTGTGCAATTGCCGATGGGCTGAGCAAATTTCATGGCCAATCTGCTCGCCCCTCCTCTCCCTAGCCGTGTTTATGTTTCCCCGTATGTCATCTCAGAGCTTTTGCCTACACCCAAAATCATCCATGCAAAGACTCTCCAGCTTCCCAAGCTGAGAAAATCTGTGAAAGTCTTCAGCAGCGATCAAGATGATCGTAGTTGTTTGAAAAATCTGCATCCTGCTGATTTTGGAACACACCTTATCAACGAGAATGAAGGCGCGACTTCAGGATCTGAATTGTGGAATAGCGACAGGCTCTCAGAAAATAGTAGTGGGCTCTGTAATTCAAGCCCGGCTGTTCCTGATTCACTCTCCCTGGGTATCAAAGAGCCTACTTATGAGGTATTCTGCTTGTCCTCAGTTCTAGTTGTAATGGGTCTATACAGAAGATTAAATAAGCAACCGTATCGACTTACCTACATCAAATGTTTAAAAACAATGAGGTGTTACGTTACTACTACGGCCTCGGAATACCAGGTGATTGGTTCAATTCTACTAAATAGCATTCACCCGGTTGAATTCTAATAAATAGCATTGAGTTCTAAACTTCTAAAGATGTACACAACATCCCCTTCCCTCACCAAAATGTCAAATGAAAATTACCGTTAATCTGCTTATCCTACTAATCAAATTTGGTTACTCCTGCAATTCTTTTTTAAAAAAATAAGAATCATTGTTCCGTTTATATGACTTACGCAGTACGATTTAAAGTTTATTTACTTTATTAAGCACTATTTAGAGAGCAATGACATCTATGATGTATTCACATGTCGAGCCTGAAAATAATTTTCAATGACTTTGCCTGTACAATTTAAATAATTGCTGGGCTTAAATATGTTAAATTTTAAGATGGCTGGACCCTTGAATTTTTTAAGACGTTTCTAGATATTGTGGGACCCAATATGCTAGATGCGTTTAATCTCATGCTGGCTAGGAGACAGATCCGTCGGGAGATCAATTGCTCACGAATTGTGTGCATTCCAAAGCAATCTGACGCACACTGACAAGAACAGTTTCGCCCTATCGGAATGTGCAATGTGCTCATCCGGATTTTCTCTAAATTGTTGGTGCATAGGCTCGCACCGCTCATGCCCAGGCTGGTGGGGCCCAACCAGGCGGGCTTTGTACAAGGATGACTCATCCAGGACCAGATCCTCCTCATGCAGGAGGTGTTTCATTCACTTAGAACCTCGGGCTTCCCCGGGCTATGCCTCAAGCTTGACATCACAAAAGCCTACGACACACTCAACTGGGAGGCATTGCAGTCGATCATGCACCTGAAAGGATTTGATCTGCAGTTTGTTCGTCTGTGCATTCACTTACAATCCTCAGCAGGGTTTTCCTTTGATATGGGGGGCGGTTGTGGGGCCTATCGTCCCTAGGACAGGGGTTGAGGCAAGGGGACCCGCTTTCCCCCCTTCTCTTCATCATCGCCATGGACTTAATGCAACATTATTGTAGCACATCCGGGGTGGATGGTCTGAGCATTGCCGGGGTGACTTGCTGGGCGGAACATTACGTTGATGATGCAATGTTGCTAAGTAGGGCGGCGGTCCCATAAGCACGGTGCATCAACGTGGCTTTGTCCCGCCTGGCTGCCGAGTTGGAGCTGGAAATCAATCGAACCAAATCCTCAGCCCACTTGATTAATGTGGGTGAACAGATTAAAGCACGGGTGATACAAGTTTTGAATATCCAGCCAGGGGCTAACAGCGACACATACCTAGGCATTCCCCTCTTCAGGTGGGGGCGGACAGTGGCATGAGGCCCGCTGTTAGAAAAGATCGAACGAAGAACAAGCCATTGGGCAAATAGATTCTTAAGTCGCAAGGCACGCCTGCTTGTGGCCACCGGAATTCTCATGGCAATTGCACGCTTTGTGGCTGCCGTGGCTACCCCCAGGTGCCGTCATCAATGCAGTTAACGCATTAGTTTACCACTTCATCTGGGAGGGGGGCAAAGGGGGGAGCAAATTACACTTGGTTCGATGGAAGCAGGTGGCGCGCCCCCGAAGCGTAGGCGGGCTGGCATCATGTCCTTCGAGGACGAGCTGATGCTGGGGCAACAACGGCTGGTACTCCGTTTCTCACGCCCGCATCGGGACCCGGCCCCCTGGATCCACATTATGAGCAGTAAGTATATTCGCTGGGAGGCGGCAGCGCGAGACTCTAGGCCTTGGCAGGTGCTGTCTCGGCACACATGCACGATGCAGGCCTTGGGGTGGGCGGATCTCAAGCCAAGAGCCATTATGACAGCCAAATACCCCCGCAGCGACGGATGGTGGCGGATCTGGAAGGGGCGGCTGCCTGAAAAAATAAAAATCTTCTTCTGGCTGTTGGAGCACAACGTGTTGCTGGTACAGGCCCTGCTGCGGTGGTGCAGTTTGCTAGACAATGACACTTTTCCAGCATGCGGTGCAGCCGTTGAAACGACGCAACACTTCGCACGCGAATGCCCCTGCATGAGCGACACATGGCGCACGGCCGTGGTGCCCCCCGAGGCACCCCACGGGTGACGCTTGGGCCACGCTACTTTTATGGGTAGCGTGGAAGGCGAGGAATACCACTATTTTTCGGCAGCAGCAGCGCCCCCCTCCGCACCGATTGGTTCTGCAGGCCATTACCGCGTGGAAGGAAATCAAGACAACAATGGGAACCACGCCCATGTTTGAGCTAGACTGCATCGCCTTCCAGGTGGACGAGGCGCTCTGGCAGATGGTGGTCCAATGCGGTTGGGCTGACCCTCTGCAGCGGCTGGTCGGGGATCCTGATCTGGCAGACGATGCGTTCTTCTCAAATTGGGTCAACGATCGTACCTATTTCCGAGGGTAGGAGATCTGGGTTACAGAATCGACGATTGCTAGCTGTCTGGGGGCCCCCATTGGGGGAGAAATCATTTTGCCCACCACCCGCGGCCTCTAGGACATTGAACTTTTCTTCGATGGGCCCGTTCCCAGGACTAGGAGTAGATAGGTGCCCAGATCCTCCTTGCCCCGCCTGTGGGCCCGCAGCGTGGATCTGGTGGATAGATTCTTCGTCCAGTTTGGCAACGGGTCCAAGCTGCAGGGCCTACACTTCGCCTTCCTCTGTTGCCTCAAGTTGGGCTGCCCGGTCAACCTCCCCCGCTTTTTTAAGGCAACCCTTAGCCTCAAACGTTGGGGCCGCCACTCTGGATTAATCTTGGCACTGTGGTGGGGGGCAGAGGGGGGGCAACACCCGTCGTCATCTGCCGCCCCCCCCGTGGGGGGTCTCCCTGGTGCGCCCCCCTAGGTCGCTTGCCGCTACGACGGTGCTTGGACTGGGGGGTGATTGGCCCCCCTGGGGCTCCACCATTGCGCGGAGTCGGAGAACCCCACGGGAGCGGTGCCCCCCGAATGCCCAAACACTTCAGCTTCCCCCCAGAGACCTCCAGCCAGGGAAATTGGAACGAAGAGCTTCTAAAGAGGGCGGTGGACGAAGCCAGGGAAGCAGAGAGGAAGGATTGGGAAGCAAAATGGAATGAAGCCCTCGCCCAAGCCCGCGCCGACCTAGAAGCTCAGTTTACTGAGCGTGAACAGGAATGGGTGAGACAACAGGACCTCAGGGCAGAGGCTGCTAGGGCCCGCCTCATTGACGAAATCAGGGCCCAAGTAAGGGAGGAATTGACCCAGGAGGAAGAGGCCC
This sequence comes from Gnetum montanum, assembly GCA_015680685.1. NCBI lineage: Eukaryota > Viridiplantae > Streptophyta > Gnetopsida > Gnetales > Gnetaceae > Gnetum > Gnetum montanum. The sequence goes on from MNCI01015405.1 coordinate 205,519, forward strand.
GGAGACAGCAGCAGCAGGTGGAGCGTGACCGACTTCAGGAGGAGGAGGAACAGAGGCAGTGACAGCTGGACCATGCCCACGAGCACAATACCAGATAGTGGCTGAGAGGGGGGCGATGCCTGTACCTCACTCTTGGCATCAGTTGCGAAAGCTCATGGGCTGAACTTAGACGATTTATCTGCCGAACCTCGGCACGCTGCCACCCCGATGCTGGGGCTTCCCATGCGGACATAAGTAGACAGGAGGCGGCCATGCAGGGCATCCAGCAGGCGGCCAGTTTTATGGACATAGAGGATCATCAGAACACTCTTGATATCCTCCACGAGCTAGAGCGCCCCGACTGTGCCTGCCGGCAGCTGCCAATGAACCCTTAATGTGCAGGCGGGCCCTGGGTGGAGGGGGATGCTTGCCCTCCTTCAGCCGGGTTGATGCCCCCCCCCGGTCTCCTTCCACCGTCTGGTTTTTTCTCGTGGGGGGGTGGGGGGAAGGGAAGGGGGGGTGCCTCCCCCCGATTCCCTCTTTTGTTTGCTGTTTTGCCATGTGAGGGGTGTATGGGGGGGAGGTGCCCCCCCCTTGTGTTTCCCAGGGGCGCCCACCCCCCCACCCCCCAATCAGTGGGCCATTTTTGATGGCCCACTGATTGTAATCTCTTGTAACATATTTTGCATTTTTCAGTTATAACATCCCGAATACTTTCTCGAAAAAAAAATATGTTAAATAATTAACTGAATTTTATGAACGCTCACTTGATTTTACTAGTATACTGTATCTTGTATACTGTATCTTGTTGAATTTTTTAACTCTTCATTTATTATGTCTCAGGTTCACACGGGATTCTAAAACAGATTATTATGGAGAAACAGGACATAGTGTGTCTGTAAACCCAAGAAAGTAAATTTATCTCATGAAAAAAAAAATACTGATTCAACAAAGTGGCCATCTACCACTAGATTTTACAAAAATATGTCATGCAAACTTTTTACTACAATATCATATTTCTCAAAATATCCATCAAAAGACAGCTAAGAATTATGTCCCTCAACTTTTAAGAACTACATATTTTGTTTTTATTAAGTTCACCATGTAGGTGGCCATGTACAATTGTGTTCAGGGTTGTTTGTTTCTTATGAAGATATGAACGAATTTAGTTGTATGCCAGTTGAAATATTTCCAAACCAGCTGGTTCAGAGGATGGTATTATTGCATCTCTTGATTTTGGTTTGCCATGTTCTTATCCCTTGGAAGGTCTGATCCGGAATTTATGGTGCCAGGATTTGCACAAACTTGACAATTGCAAGTTGTCAATTGGATATTGATAGGACATGAAATCCTGCAAAGCGTTAAGTCATTCTTCATAGAATAAGGAAAGTCCTAATTAGGGATTAGTATACATTTAGCCATAAAAAACCTTGCTTAGAAACCATCATCACTAATCAATAGGAATGCATTTTAGATATTACCAAAAAAATATAGCCATTTTAACCTGAAAGCTTTTTGATATGCCTACTTTTGCAACTTTTTGCAAACTAGTCTCGAGGTTGCTAGCTTGATTGATTTTTGAGGTATGTCATCACACCCATGATTTTTATTGACAAGGAAGTCTATTCAGTTTTTCCTTTTTAATTTGATATTGCTATTTTATGACATTTGTGTAGACTCAAAGGATCTATCAGATAAATTAACTTGTGCAAAATACATCAATAGCAATAAAGCTAGAGTATAATAGATGTGTCCAATATTTATGTAGCTTGAACACAACTTCTATATAATTCCCAAGAACTAACATTGGTAGCTTGAATAGCTCATACAATGACTAGCTAGAGATTTGGCATTTTTTTTAAATAAATATGTTTATCACATTTTAATAATATATATTTTTCATCTTCTACCACTTGCAGTAAACACAATCAACATATTTTGTCTTCATAATGCTCATTGTTTCATTTTCTAGTTTCAACTTGAAGATAGTGTAATCCCTTTCTTACTATGCTAATTAGTGCTCTCATGGACATTGGAATTATTGTATGTAGATATTCTATTTCATCATATTTGCTACGTCGAATATTTGGGCAATAAAATTGAAGCTTCTTTTATACTTGTGCCTAAATTTGTTGTCTGTCTAAAACTTTCTTTGTAACAAGTTTCCAAGCTTGTTTTAAATTTAGTATTTCATTAATATTATCAATACCCCATCTTTGTTGTTGAGATTTTTAGATAATCTTTCATGAGATCTTATTGATATTTTTATTACTTAAGTAGAAAGTTAATTGATACATTGCTTCAACTTCTAATGGCAACAAATTAGCTTCTAATAAAAGTATTGCATATGAGACTTAAATTTTCACCTTGAATTCATCCAACAAGAACTGTTTTTGAAGTTTTCCAATTTTCTTTCATGATTCTTGTTCAAGACTTGTGCCCCACACCACACATCCATAAAACACTATAGTTTGTAAGATTTTTCAGAAAAGATATTTTCAAATTGTCTAAGTCCAAATATTGTAATTGCTACATTTGTTCTTCATTGTATAGAAAGCCTTCTAGCCATTTGCTACTTGTGATATATGATGGTTCCACTTGTAATTTTGGAGGGTGTTGGAACCTTGAAATAATTCTAATATAGATACACCCCAAGATATATAGTCACTCGATTTTTAACTTGTTCATCAGCATTAATGACACCTATTTGGGCATTCCCGTCTTTCGGTGGGGGCGAACCATGGCATGGGGCCCACTGGTGGAAAAAATTGAGAGAAGAATGGGCCACTGGGCGAATCGGTTCCTAAGCCGCAAAGGATGCCTGCTCGTGGCAATGGGAATCCTTATGACAATCACTTGTTTTGTGGTAGCTGTTGCCACCCCCCCTAATGCCATCATCAATGCAATTAACACGTTGATCCGTAGCTTCATCTGGGAGGGGGGCAACAGGGGGAGCAAACTCCACTTGGTCCATTGGGAATGGGTGGCGCGCCCTCGGAACGTGGGTGGTTTGGGCATCACGTCCTTCGAGGACGAACTGATGCTAGGACAGCAACGGTTGGTGCTTCGGTTTATGTGCCCGCATAGAGAACCAATCCCATGGATCCGCATCATGAATGCAAAATATCTGCGTTGGGAAACAGGGGCACGAGATTCTAGGCCCTAGCAAGTGCTGTGCCGGCACACACGTGTGATGCAAGCTCGAGGATGGTGGGGCCTCGAGCCGTGTGCCCTACTAACAGCCAAATATCCCCGAATCGACGGTTGGCAGCGGATATGGCAGGGGTGGCTGCCCGAAAAAATCAAAATATTTCTTTGGCTGCTCAGATGTGACGTGCTACCCGTGTGTGCCCTCTTGCAACGACGCGGGATTCTGCAACACGACACTTGTCCATCATGCGGCGCAGTAGCAGAGACGATGCAACACTTTGTGTTCGACTGTGAGTGCATGCACACCATGTGGGGCGCGGCAGCGGTGCCCCCCGATGCGTCTCACAGGCGATTCTTGGGCCACGCTACTTTTATGGGTAGCGTGGAAAGCACGAAACAACACTGTTTTCCTATAGAAACGGCGCCCCCCCACAGTGGCTGGTCTCCCAGGCTCTCAACATGTGGAAAGAAATCGAGGCGACAATGGGAATCACGCCCACATTTGAATCGGACCGTGTCGCGTTCCAGGAGGACAAAGAACTCTGGCAGATGGTGACCCAATGCGGCTGGTTTGATCCTTTGCAACGGCTGGTTGGGGATCCTGATCTGGCAGACGATGCATTCTTCTCCAATTGGGCCGATGACAGCACCTTTTTCCAAGGCCGTGAAATCCTGATCACAGAATCTTCAATCGCTAGCTGTCTGGGGGCCCAGATCGCTGGAGAGGTCATCTTGCCTTTCACCCGCAGCTTGCAAGATGCAGAAATGTTCTTTAATGGGCCCGTTCCTCGAACCCGGAGCCGATAGGTGCCCAAATCTTCCTTGCCCCGCCTCTGGGCCCG
>MNCI01015405.1:217630-250958 GCA_015680685.1 Gnetum montanum
TGGAGTTGACGTGCTTGGGGGGGGGGGGGGGGCACTGCCGCTGCGCGCCAAGTGGCGTGCATGTAATCGCAGTCATAGGCAAAGTGTTCAATCGTCTCGGGCGCAGCGCCACAACAAGGATAGGTGTTGTCCTACATGATGCCACGCCTGCGCAGAACGGCGCGCACAGGGAGCACGTCAGACCGTACAAGCCATAGAAAGATTTTTATTTTTTCAGGGAGCCGCTTGTGCCAGATTTGCTGCCAGCTGGCCTCCGACGGATATTTTGCTGACAGCAGAGCGTGCGGCTCGAGGTCCAGCCAACCATGGGTCAGCATCACTCGTGCGTGTTGGCAAATCATCTGCTAGGGCCACGAGGCACGCGTCCTGGCCTCCCACTGCATGTACTTTTCATTGATGATGCGGGCCCACTGACTCGGCTCCTCGTGTGGGCGCGTTAGGCGATGCAGGAGCTGTTGCTGCCCTAACATGATTTCATCCTTGAAGGACGTAATGCCCAGCCCCCCCGCCTTACGGGGGAGCACGATGCGGGTCCAATTCACGAGGTGGAGCTTGTCCCCCCCTTTGCCACCCTCCAAACAAAGCTTTGGACCATCCTGTTAATCTGGTGGGTGATGGCGTTTGGGGGGGTAGTAACGGCCACCACAAATCGTGTGACGGCCATGAGAATCCCGGTTGCCACAAGGAGACGGCCCTTGCGAGTTAGGAAGCGATTGGCCCAGTGGTTCATACACCTCTCAACTTTCGCCAGGAGTGGCCCCATGAATTGTTTCGGCCCCACTGGTACAACAGGATGCCCATGTATGTGTCTTTAGTTGTCCCAGGCTGGATATCTAGGATTTGCGCCACCTTGCCTTTAACTTGCGCATCAACATTAATAAAATGCACCGCAGATTTGGTGCGGTTAATTTCCAATCCCAATTCATTTGCCAGTCGGGTCAGGGCCGTGTTAATGCAGCGTGCTTGTGGGGCCGTTGCCCGACTGAGCAGCTTGGTGTCATCTGCATAGTGTTCGGCCCGGCAAGCCACCTCAGCAATGTCCAAGCCCTCCACCCCGGAAGTGCTGCAATAATGCTGCATGAGGACCATAGCAATGATGAAGAGCAGGGGCAAAAGCGGGTCGCCCTGTCTCAATCCCCTGCCAGGGGATGAAAAGCCCCACAGCCGCCCCCCACATCGAACGAGAAGCCGACGGAAGACTGGATGTGTATACAAAGTTGGATGAAACTTTGGTCAAACCCTTTTTGATGCATAATGGCTTGCAGGGCTTCCCAGCTGAGCGTATCATATGCCTTAGCAATATCAAGCTTGAGACATAGGCCGGGGAAGCTCGTAGTCCGGAGGGAGTGTAGCATCTCTTGCATGGGGAGAACCTGATCCTAAAGGGTCCTACCCTGCACAAAGCCAGCCTGATTGATTCCCACCAGCTTGGCCAGAAGAGGGCAGAGTCGGTTGACCAGGAGCTTGGAGAAAATCCGAATGAGGATGTTGCAAACTCCAATGGGACGGAAGTGCTTTGGGCAATGTGTGTCAATCTGCTTGGGGATGCACACGATGCGAGAGCAATTGATTTCCCGCTGCACTTGCCTCCTGGCTAACATGAGGTTGAACGCATCCAGGATATTGGGCCCCACAATATCCAGAAAAATCTTGAAGAATTCAAGGGACCATCCGTCAAGTCCAGGCGCTTTCCCTCCCGGCATGTTGTTGATAGTGGAAGTGAGTTCCAGCCAAGAGAAGGGGGCCATCAACCACCTATTGTCCCCTTCGAGTAGCACCCTCTCCACGTGGACCGAGAGGGGTTGAGTAGGCCGCTTGGTCCAAATTCTCCCCCAGTATTGTGACATCTCATTGGCGATCCCCTGCGGGTCATCAATAACTTCGCCTGTTTGGGTTTGCAAGCAATAGGGTTGGCTCCCACCTTGAGTTTTGGCCATGGCAAAGAAAAATTTTGCCTGTTTGTCCCCCTCTCAGAGCCATCTGACCCGGGAGCGCTGTCGCCAATACGTTTTCTCCTCCAGGTCAAGGTTTTGGAGTTGACGTAGGAGATGCAGCTTCTCCAGATGCAAGTCCTCCCTAGCCTCCTGTCGGGCCTGGAGTTGACCGAGCTGATCCTGAACCTTGGAGAATATGTTCAAGTACAATGAACCTTGGGTTAGCTTGTTATAAATTGAGATGAAGGGTAGCGGAATTGATTGCAGGAGTGTTTGCCTTGTTTTAGTAGGGGCTTAGGACCTATTTTCAGTTTCTAGTCTTTCATTATGGCTTTGGTTGATTTTTTTTTGTTGCTGTAATCCATTGTGCAGATATTTATTGTTGGACACAAAATGTGTTATTGTTGATGGGCCCTAATAGTAGTATTAGAGCTTGCGGAATCAGATGCCAAGTTGAATGTAGCCTAAAAATGGTATAAGAGCCTGTGTGATTCAACATTGGGGACGACGGTATAAGGTATTTTTATGAAGGAGAACACTAGTTGTAGATTTGACTACCAATTCATCAGAGTTGAGCTGGTTTTATGTGTGCACATAGGATGAGTAGCTTTGTTAGTGGTTTGTGAGGGCTTATTGTCGATGAAGGTTTCATATAGATAAATTGTAGGCTCACATGTAGGGTTAAGATGATTTATGAATGCAATGGGTGACAAGCATAGTGGCAATATTAATAATTGGCATAGTCTTTAGATCTCTTGAACAAGGATTTTGTCATGTAAATTATTTCAAAACTGAGGGTACCACAATTTCAAGGGTTTTGACAACATCAGCTATAAAATTATGCTCTGGTTAGTGATGAACATGGTCATTGTTGCGGTGGGATTTGTTGCTATCACAGTTAGCTATGGTGACGGTGCAACAAGAGCTACAAAAGTATTGTAACATAACAGTGAAGTTAGTCATGCTTTGGGTGTATGAAACATGGCCATAATTGTAAATGTTGTAAGTAGTGATAGTAGCATAGACAATAGAGTAGGATGGATTTATCCTATGGGTTCATTCTTGTTTTGCAAGAAAAGATTGTTCTTGTAGTGTTTGTTATTATTTTTTTTCTCCTCCAAGTACATCCAGACATAACCACTTGAATAAAGACTTGAAACAATTGACCTAGACACATGCTGCGGACACTTGTTGAATGTTACAAATTAAGAAATAAAACTGACAAAGTTTTCCTATGACTAACTAAACTATGACCTTTCAGCCATTCCAATGCATGTATTTATAGGTGAGGGTTGACTTAGGATACCCATCTACGATGTTATTAAAGCAATAGACTGTGATTTTTATTATTTATCAATTTTAAGGCAAGGGCTATGCCAACATTTCTTTGTGAAATGTCATCTTGGCCTTAAGCTTTCTGACTTAGTGTATTCAACATTTTAGCATGCCCCCATGATTTACCAAAAACTTATCCTCAAGTTGTACAAACTGGATGAAGTCCAATATAAAAATTATGGGGTGACCAAAGCTAGATTGACTACATGACCAAATTGCAAGTGCTGCATTTGATAAAATTTTGTAGTTAGCCATTACACAAAAATTACATCATGAAAAAGTTGTTACAAATGAATAACTTCAAAGAATTATGATCTAGGTGGCATAGGTCCTTTTCCCTTATTGAATTATTGCAGAATCTACATATTCTCTTCCTTATTGGTTTGGGGATTATTTGTCTTCCAAACTTGTTTGACAACGTTTGCATGCACTGGTTTGTGTCTCTTCTTTTGCTTTGTTCTCTCAATCTCGTAGGTGTCATATGCATTAACGGCTGACAGATCAATTAGTTAACATTTAATTAGAAAGAAATTTTTCATTTTGATACCAATCTCTTATCCTGTTCAGATAAGATAAAAAATACAACACAATTTTTCATTCCATGACATCCTAAAATATCAAATTAGTTGCCATTTGCATTAAGGACCAAAACATTAATTAGTTAGCATTCAATTAGAAAGAAATTTTTCATTCCCATGCCAATCCCTTATCCTTTTAAAATAAAATCGCAAATACAACTTAATTTTTCATTCTATGGCATTCTAAAATATTAGATTTTGTAAAACATTCATAATTTCCCCTCCCTCAAGACAAATCAAAACTTTAGTGTGTGCTGGTTTGAGATTTACTAAATGTGATATTTTATGTCCATAGGGTAAGGTTTTGAAAGGAAAATTTAGAAAATTTCAAGATCAAAATAAGGCACATAGGATCTTGAGACTTTCCTAATGAAAATGTAATCAATCATTGGCAAGATTTATCTAAGTAGGTCTAATGTATAGCAGGCTTCTGCCTTTTTGCCCTTGAATAACCACTAACCAAGATGTTTGTAAGCACCCTAGCATTTTCATGTTAATAAAAAGTAGAAATCAAAAGAATGTTCATATGTCATTTGCACACATTTGTAACATATTATTGTAACATGGAATTATTCATTTATAATAAGTTAGTGAGGTGGAATGGTAAGAATAAAAGGAGAAGTAGGACATAAGGTACTATGCCCATAAACATAATGTGCTTTATGTGTTTAGCATAATTAATGTTTATCACCATATCTTGTTGTTTGGACTTGAGACCAAGTCATACATCTTCCAATGACATTACGTTATATCATCATCAAGATTGCTATCCAAGGATTAATTGAAAAAACAACATAGTTGCAAGACTAACTTGTTAACTTGTTAGGGGGAATAACATGAAGAATATTGATTTAGTAGTTAATTAATTAAAAGGTTAGCTTGGATTATTGGTTAGTAGTACACCTTTAGACATTGGTCACACACCTTTCTAGTCCCATGCTAAGGCTAGTCCCAAGATATTTTCCTGATAGAGGTATACCTTCAAACATGGGTCACATATGCTTCTAGTGACATATCAAGTTCAATTAAATTTGTTAATTAATCAACTCTTCGACTTGTTATAGGCCTGCCTTTAGACATGGGTCATATGTCTTTCTAGTAGCTTACCAAGTGGGGTTATTTTTAAGACTTATTCCCCTTTTATCTCTTAGTGTCTCATAGTCCAAGTAGCTATGTGCTAAAACAATGGGTCCTAGGATGACATCTTGGAGAGTCAACAAATCCCCTTGATGTCATACCCTTTTCATCCTTAATTCTTCCTCCTTCCTTTTGGGCATGGTGACCATGAAGTTTAGTAGGGTTGTTAGAATGATAAGGATCACATTGTGCCATGGCAATAGCATTTTATTAATGGAAAATGCAGGGGTGATTGAAGTGGTCTTAATGATCATTATAAATGTAATACTTCCAGTTGGTAATATGGAATGGATTGCTGTAACTTCATAATGTACACTTGCAAAACCATGGATATAATGTTAAAACACCAAAAGAAAAATATAATCGAAGTACTAATTAGGACCACAAAAGAAAATGACAAAGAATCCAAAAACATAAAAATAGTCAAGAAAATGAAAATGGTTAAAAAATGAAAAACATTTAAGAAAGTCACAAAATCTTAAGAAATGAGAAAATATAAATAAATAGAAAAATGACGAGAAATTGAAAAGGTTAAAAAAAACTAAAAAGGCATAGCTCACAATTCCTTTAGTTAATCTTATCTCCCCCACAACTAAGGTTGTGGACGGAGATTTGCAAAATGGACTGTGCACTACCTGGATCATACATTGTAGGTTTCCTTCTTACCATGTTTAATAATTTGTCATTTGGGTTATTAACAAACACAATGCTTTTTTTTTCTTTGAGAAAAGATCGGGTCAATTGTATTATCAGTAAAGTATTACAAAAGGCTTGGACGTCATACCCCTGCTGTAGCCATGTTAATATATAAGGGCACCTCCCTTGTTGCAGCCATGTTTGCACGCTGTGCTCATGGGCGTTATCAAGTAGTTCTGCATTTGGGTAGCCTCCTCTTCTTCCCGCATGCTCTTGTTCCTCTTTTTCCTACCTTTTTGTGTTCCGTAGCCTCCCCCAAGAGCTGAGCCCTTAGGCTATCCTATAGCTCCATCTCTAGCACGCACTAAGCTGCAGCCTCAGCTAGATCCCGTTGCTGCCTTTTCTCCTTCATGGCTTTAACCTGACGATGCTCGGCTGCCTCTCCTCCTTCATGGCTTCAATCTAACAACGCTCAGTTGCGTCTAGCCACCATTAAAACTCATCCTCCTGAGCTGCCCACTTGTGTTTCCACAGAGCCCGATTTGCCACTTCCTTAGCAGCCTTGGCCAACAAAGCATCCAGTTGGGGAGCCCTAGGAACAACCGAGTTCTCCGCCCAAACCCTCCTCAAGCTCTATCCAATACACTCACCTAACCCCACCTCTATAGGCAACCCTTGTGGTGGGGATTGGGAAGCAGGCACCTTCAGCCACGAACCTTGGCAACTCATTTTTGTTGGCGCACCTAGCGACCTGGACCCAGCCTCAACCTCCTCTGAATCACCCTTCAAATCAACAATCATTGGTGGCACACATCTTGAATGTTGTTGACCATACATAGCCTACACAGGGGTACCTGTAGGTGTTGGGGAGGCCCCATTTGCAAAGCCCTCCAAAGTGCTAGCATCAGCCTTGAATGCCATCCTTGATGTTGATGCTGTAGTGTATCTAGGAAAAACTATGGTAGGTTTACAGAGCAGCCAAGCTGCATGCATCACATGAAAGTAAAATGCATGTCCTAAAGTTTTTGAAATGTTGTTGGATTGAATGAAGTATTGGTCAACCAACTCAGTTGCATCCTGGCAAAGCTCTAGGTGCACCAACTTAAGGACCTGGCCACTCCCCATCTTGGGAACCAGCCTTGAAAAGAATGCCTCCGCATCATGGAGTCCAAGACCTGTGGCTGAAATAACCTTAGCCCTCATCGACATCCCTAGAAACACCGCAATAGAATCCTTCGTGAGGACAATCTGAGCACCCTGGAAAAGAGTACAGTCTCCCACCTAGTTGGTGAAGATGGCCTCATCCTCCAAATCTAGCTTCCCTTGGAGCAAAGGGAGCAACTCCACCCACCCAACTTGGGACACCAAAATCAGAGCACCGGATTGTCCTAGTACCCATCACAGGGTGGCTCAAAAGTTGGGATCACCCCCATTGCAGCATGTGCGTCTTTCCATAGTCTAAATCCCTCAGCTGCGATCTGTGCTAGCATTAGTAATGGCTTTGCCCAAAAAGTGTGGTGATTCTTGGCCTTCTAGAGGGTCCATAAAGTCGTTGTTGCTCTAGAGTCATCGTCTAATTTCAAATTCTGTTGGAGATTTGCCACCTTGAGGACACTATCAGTAAATGGGCAAGCGTACATAAAGTGAGGCACCATCTCCACGTCTGACATGCAAAGTGGACATGTGGCATTAACATTCACCCCCCACTGCACCAACATCGCCTTAGTTGGAATAGACTCATGATTCAACAGCCAAATAAAAGTTTCAATCTTCTAAGGTAAGTTTCCTTTTCATAATTCCCGCCAACCCTGGACTGTCGGATACCTATGTTTAATTAATTGTTGCGGGGTCATGCCTAGCATGCTAGACTACATCATCACCCGAGCGTGCCTACATAGAGCTCGCTAAACATGGGAGTTTGTCGTCCCAACAACCCAACATTGATAATTGTTCCCCATGATACTAATCCATTGTGCATGGTTCGGGTCTAGCCTCAACAATGTATTTAGTAGGTTTTGATAGCCCATATCGATTATGTCCTGGAATTTGTTAATACCTAGGCCCTTGATGCTCTTGGATCAGGCCACTATGTCCCATTTCAGTAGATGCAACTGATTCATCCTTTTCCCCCTAACTAGGTGAAGTTACATAAAATCTGATCCACTCTTTCAATGATATTTGCTGGGGGAAAGGCCACAGACACTGTATACCTAGCCATTGCAGACAACATTGAAGTCGCTAATAAGGTCCTCCCCACATGGGTAAGAAATCAACACATCCAATGATCAAGTCGTGTTTGCAGCCGCTAAAGCAGTCCAACCAACCCAAGTCTATTGCCAATGCCGATCATTCAGAGGCAACCCAAGGTAAGAATCTTTGGCAAAGCTAGACAACACCTCCAACTCTTGCATAAGCAACCCCTAAACCCTAGCATTGGTGTCGAGCAAATAAATAGCAGATTTACCTCGGTTTATTTCCAGTCCAATCTCTCCAGCCATTTGATGTAGTGCTTTGTTGATAGCTATAGCCTAGGGCACTGTCGCCTTGGAAAATAGGATGGTGTCATCCGCATAATGTTTGACCAAGCACTTGATGCTAGCAATTTCCAGCCCTCTCACCCCCTCCATCTCATAGTATGCTTGCATGGTATCCATAACTAGGATGAAGAGATAAGGAGATAGTGGATCCCCCTATCTTAATCCTTGCCCAAGGGAAGAAAACCCCCATGGCTTCACCTCCAAATCCAAGGAGAAAGCCCTCGACGACTAAATATGGATGCACAGATTAACAAAGTCCATATGGAAACCCTTCCTTAACATGACCTCCCATAGGGAATCCCAAGAGATAGTGTCGTAGGCTTTGGAAATGTCAAGTTTCAAGCACATACTAGGATACTTTGTAACCCTAAAGGAATGTAGCACCTCTTGCACCAACAAAATCTGATCTTGTATGTAATGTCCATTGATGAAACTTGCTTGTTGTGGCCCCACTAGGTAAGGCATAAGAGGACTCAACTTGGCCACTAGCATCTTAGTGAAAAGATGGAGAAGGGTATTACACACCCCAATAGGTTGAAATTGCGATGGATTTGTGGGGTTTGCTAACTTTGGAATAAGCACAATGTGAGAATAGTTGATTTCCTTACAAATTTGCTACCACCTAAGCATGGCATTGAAGGTGTCCAACACATTTGCCCCCAAAATATCAATGAATGCCTTGAAAAATTCTACATGCTAGTCATCAGGCCTTGGTGCCTTGCCTAGCTTCATGGCCCCTAGCGCTTCTTCCAATTCCATTCTAGAGAATGGTGCTAGTAGTTTGTGATTGCCCTTTGTAGTTAAGATAGGATCAATGGAAATTGAAAGAGGGCTCACTTGCTTTGGAACCTCTTGCAGGGAAGAAATCTCCTTTATGACACACACACCATTGTCCAAAATATGTAGAGGTACTAGTTCGTGATTAGGATGGGGGAAGAATCCTTCCCTATCTTTGTCTAAATTCAAAAGGTTTTTGGGGAGGAAGATAACCTTATGCTCGTTGCGCCCATCACTAGGTAGGAATTAATTGATGTCATGGCCTTCCCTAAGAGTGCTAAGGCTATGGGGCTGGATGGTTGGCCTATAAAATTCTTCTGTGAATTCTTTGACATCCTAGCAAGCAATCTTTTGACATCTTGGGGAGCAATTTCCTAGATGCCTTCAACTTCATGTTGAAGTGGGGACAAATTAGGCATGAGATTAATTGCTCATGGATCATGCTCATCCCTCTCTAACCCCATAAAACTTGCCCACTTTAGGCCCATTAGAGTGTGCAATACACTGCTTGGGTTGTTCATCAAAATTTTGGTTAAACTCCTCAAACCATTGATGTCATTCTTGGTCACTCCCCACTAGGCTGGTTTTGTCAAGGGTAGGTACATTCAAGATCAGATCCTCTTGCTTCAAGAAGTGATGCATTCCATACAGAGAGCCAAATTCCTTGGTAGGTGCATCAAACTTGATATTGTTAAAGCTTATGACAGTTCATCGGGGTGCTTTCTACATTAATCTTCAAGCCATAGAAGCCTACTCATTTGACATTAGTGGAAGGTTTAGGGTTTTCCTCCCCCCACAAGGGGGTTACATCAAGGTGATCCTCTTTCTCCATACCTATTTATTATAGCTATGGACACCATGAATCTTTATTGTAGGACTAAAGGGGTTAGAGGACTAAATATTGAAGGGGTTAACTGCATCACTGAACATTATGCTGATGACATGATCCTGATGACCTAGGTGGCAGTGCCATAGATGTAAGTAATCAACAAGGCTCTTAGCAAAATGGTGAAAGAAGTGGGCCTGGAGCTTAATCAGGGAAAGTTCGCAATACACTTCTTCCATACTGAGAGAGTGGTTAAAATGTAGGTTTGTTAGACCTTGAGGATTCTGTAGGGTATGTTTAGGACTCATATTTGGGAGTGCCCATGTTTGCTTGGAATAGGTGGTTGTCATAGACTCGGTTGGTCCAAAAGCTCCAATCTTAGGTGGGGCATTGGACCTCGCGTTTTTTTGACTAGAAAAGGGAAGATTATTTTGGCCACCTCGATCCTATTTGCCATAGCTAGATATGCTACCTCTGTTGTTGCTCCTCTGAAGGGCATCATTCACAAAGTTGACCAAATTGTTTGAAACATTATTTGGTTTGGAGGGAAAGTGGTGAATGTATGCATTTGGTCTACTGGGAGAAGGTGGCTATTCTGAAACCTGCAGGGGGGGTTTGGGGGTGCTGAGATTTGACAATGCCATCCTCATCGGGTACTAGGGGATTATAAATCAGTTCATGCAAAATGATAAATGTCAACCACAATGGATGCGCATCCTCACTAACAAATACCAACCTTGGACAATGAACCCCAAGGACTCCCACATTTGGTGAAGCCTCTACAATTATGCACAAGGGATTGCCCAATGCATTTAAATCCAAATATCCCATTGTGCATGGCTAGCAGGTCGCTTGGAAAGGGTAGTTGCTGGAAAAGATGAAAAGCTTCCTTTGGCTCGTACTTCAAGGCACATTGCTGATTTGTGCCTTTCTGTAGGAGTAGGGCCTACTAGTTAATGCAAGTTGCCCCCTCTGCAATGCTACCATGGAAACTATGCAGGACTTGCTCTACCTGTGCCCTTTCATGCTTGTTGTTTAGCAGGTTGTAGCCATTCCTCCACCGTTGTAGTTGCATGGTGATTTGTTGGTTGTGGCTATGCTTTGGTGTATCTGGAAAGTGTAGAACGAGTGGGTGTTTTGATTGGGGCTACCTAGACTATCAATGCAAATAGCACTACATGCTTGCTGCTTGTGGAAAGAGGCCATTGCCATGATGGGGGTCACTCCCACTTACGAGCTAGGCACTGACGCCTTCCAAACTAACCAAGAGTTGTGGGATATGGTAGTGTAGGTGGGGTGGGGTGACCTGCTATCCTTGTTGGTGGGAGACTTGAACCTTGCGGATGCCAATTTTTACAAACATTGGAAGGGTGATTGCACCATGTTTTGTGGGGTTCACATTAACCTCGTGAAGTTCGCCATTGCTAGGTATCTGCGGTTGCATGCAGTTGGGGAGATTGTGTTACTAATTGAGCAAGGTTTTTGTGCACTCTTCCCATCACAATTTTAAGTTGATGATTGACTTCAATGAGCGATTTTTCTGGTTTGCATCCCAACATACCAATCTCTTAAACAAATTAAGAATATATTTTTTTTGGGAAACAAAGCTGCCCTTATTTGATTGAGCAACTTCAATTTCAAGAAATATTATAGTTTTCCTAAGTCTTTGATTTCAAATTCCTTTGTTAGATGCCCCTTCAACATCTATACTCATATGACAACACATGTTTTCTGTATCTATTGAACCAAGCTTTTGTGAATTTCTTTAAATCATACAGAGCATAGCTCACCTTACACACTTTGCCTTCTTTGTTTTTTTGACAAGAAAACCCTAAAGGGATTTTCATGTACACCTCTTCTTCTAGATCTTCATGCAAGAATGCATTCATCACATCTAGTTGTTGCAAGTCCCATCCAAGATTTGTTGCATTGGAGCAAACGTTTCTTGATAGCCAACTCCATAAGTTTGAGTGTAGCCTTTTGCAACCAGTGGAGCCCTAAATCTTTTCATGCTCCCATTAACTTTGTGGTTTAAAGTGAAAACCCAGTTGTAGCCTACAAGTTTCTTTCTAGCTTGGAGAGAAGTTTGTTCCCATGTATTGCTCATAGCCAATGCTTTCATCTCTTCATCGCAGCTGCCTTCCACTTGGGATCAGCAATGCTTTCTTCGAGTCTCGAGGAACAAAGATAGAAGACAAGGAAACTACAAACATCTTATATAAGGGAGACAAAGACTCATAAGATAGAAAGTTAGGAATGGGATGTTGAGTACAAGATTGAAAACCATTCTTGAGAAGTTGAGTATAATGCATATGACATGGGTGGAGTAGCTCCAAGAATTTCACTTTATTAGTGGAAAAAACAATCTTGTGGGAGATGCTCAATCTAGGATATGTTTGGTAAGCCATTCCATGCTTAAGATAGAGGAATTTGATGATTTTTACTTCTTTATATCCTAATGTTGTTAATTTTGGGTATGCTTGAAAAGTTTTGAATGAACCATTGCTTGGGAGGGTTGGTAGATGGTAGACTATCACGTATTACATAACAATTTTTTTAAACTAGTAAAATTTGTGTGCTAGAGTGTGATATGAGGTTGAAGATTTTGGAAGAACAACATAATTGCGGGATGCCAGGTCACATAGGTAAGACTAAAACCCTTGAACTTAGAATAAATTGTCATTGGCCAAGTCTGCATAAATATGGAGTTAAATTTGTGAAGGAATGTATTTTGTATCAAAAGGGAAAAAGTTTGGCTGGTCGTTATTTACCATTGCCCATCCCAATGGTTTTTGGGAATGTGTCTCCATGGACTTTATATGTGTTGTGCATAGGACAAGATCAGGCAATGATTATATTTTTGTTATGGTTGATAGATTTACAAAAAATGGCCTATTTTATTCCATGTAGCAAGACTTGTGATGCATCTCATCTGGTCCATTGGTTTATCCAAAATGTTATTAAATTGCATGGTATTTCTCTTAATATTATCAACATTAGGGATGTGAGATTTACTGGCCACTTTGGAAGTTATTTGGGAATTCTTTTGGGCCAAAATTTTCATTTGCAAGTTCATATCATCCGCGAACGGATGACCAAACTGAAGTGGTAAATAGATCTTTGTTGAAAATCCTTCATTATATTTATAAAAATCAGTCTAAAAGGTGGGAGAATTTGCTAGCTCTTGGTGAGTTTTGTTACGATAATTATTTTTACACTAGCATAGGAAAGAGTCCAGTTGTTGCTATGTACGGTTTCTTACCAAAGATGGTTGATGTGAAAAGTTTTGAAAGCTGCATATAATATAGTCCTGATTTTGTTGAGCAAATGAAGGAGCTTCATAGGCATGTGAAGACAAAGTTAAAGCCCAAAGTAAAGGAGACAGTCACAGAAGTGAATAAAGGCAAGTGAAAGTTAAAGTTGGCATTATGTATGGATTCCTTTGGGCAAAGTGGAACAAAAAGAAGCTAGATTTTATAAGCTTAAATCAGGAAAAAGTGGCTTATTCAAGATGAAAGCTAAGGAAATGACAATGCTTGTGAAATTGATTTTCCTCTTTCTTGTGTTTTCAGTGTTTCAGATTTGGCCATTTATCATGGACAAGTGACCCCATCAAATTTGAAAAGTAGCATCAAGAGCCTCAAGAGTGCAAAAGAGGATTACATTCAAGACAATCTAAAGATTCCAGTTGTGTTGAAGACAAGGGAGCCTAAAAGCACAAGATGCAAGAAAATGCATAAATACTTGATCCATTGGAACCATGAAGGATTTGAAAATGTTGTTTGCATTTATCAAAGCAATTTGGAGTTCTGGGGATGATGCAATCCCAACTGTGTTGCCCATTGACTCATATTCATTTCTTTTTCAAGGTTGAGGAAGATGATGAGTATATCTAATATCATTCCTGATTCCTCTTTTGTATGTTTCTTAAACTTGTCTTTCTTAGTGTGGTCAGTATAGTAGAGGTTTGTTGGGTCTATTTAATGTTTGAACATTTTGATTCTACGTCATTTTGGCCCATCACTTGTGTGGTGTGAGTCCACTGCCAGCTCAGGTTGAGTTGCAACATGGACTGTGACCTGTTTGTGATTATGTTATAGTTGTCATCGCAGGTTGTGAACAATATTTTCAACTATTCGGTTGTTGCAAACTGCAAAGAAATGGCGTTACAGGTCATGTTGTGTGCAGATTTTTTTGTGGGTTGGCTGAGGCTACTGTGAATCGTGTCACCCTTGCCATAAGGTCCCAAATTTCACTAGAAGTGATGCTTCTCTTGGGTTTTCAAAAAATATTTGTCGTGATTGATACAGAGAGATTGCGAGTTGCAATTGGGTAGTGACAAACACAAATTTCATTTTTAAAAATATTATGTGTCCAAATGAGAATTCAAACATTGGGGGTTTCTAATTTGAGCTTATTCGAGTAGTTAGAGCACATGATTTGTGGTTGTTCAAGTCACAAGTTTGATTCCAAGGGATTATGTTGAGGCACATGCCACCTAGGGGCAGAATGAAAATGTACATGCAAGTTATGGCATTAGGTACATAGCTGGCCATAGAAAATTATTGTCATATACTTTGCCTACTTTAATGTGTTAAGCTCATATTGTTGGGATGATGATGCCTGGGATTAGATCATATCTATTTGTAGAATCAGAGAAAACATAGACGTTGCAAATATGTATTTTAATAAATTATTGTTAAATGGGAGCACCATTTTGTCATTTTCTGTAAAGATCCTTTCAGAGAAATCTTAGATATTCATATGATTCACAATATGATGGATGCTTTGTGTAAATTGCAATGCTGTTAAGCAGATGATAACATGGCATATGGTAAAAACATTATCCCTGTTTAAATATGCACCATTGTTTACTCCAGGTTTGAGACAGAGGGACGTCAGGGCTGTGGATCCTTTGTTATGGGTGACCAACTCAATGCCAAGCTTATTGGTAAGGCTTATGGTATATTTAGGTGCCGATCTTTAAGCATGCTTTTCTTGTTTAATCATAATCAAGAAAGTGGATTTATTCTTTCATTTGAATTTCCATGCCAAGCTGGATGTTTTGGGGATCTTTTCAACCTCTTAAGGAAAAGAAGTTTGTTGAATAAATTCTACAAACAAAATATTTTTTTTCCACATCATCTTTTAAATGAAACAAAACTGGCGAACATTGCTTTTTTCATATGTAATATTATTATCTTTAATAATCTCTTGAATTTGTCTTGCAGGCTTTCTGGTTTACATTTTTCAAACATGCATTTTTTTTTTGAAAAGGTTGGGAATATAATCACAAAAAAAAGAAAAAAAAAAGAAAATTACAATTCAATGTGAGTAAAGCGCTCACAAAGGCAAACAGGCAAAAACAGTTTTTTTTTTTTGGTGGCGGGGTGGGGGGAGGGGGGTGTGGGGGTGGTGGTGGGAGAAGAATGACATCATTCAGAAACACTAATTCATCTTGCGCTGTACAGCAAATAAAGTAGATGGGATAGGACATACGTCCTGTGCTGATCACAGATTTCCCAACACAAAATCCTGACACAACTTTAAATCCCAGGAATCATTGATTTGTTCCTCCTTTTTGGAACTGACAAAATTTACAATGCATAAAACTCTTTTGCTTCCCTGTGTAGGATGTCATGCATCACACGATCATCTTCATCCTTGGTATAGCTGTGTGCTTCATTGATCTTCTTTAGCTTGTTTGCCCATGCTTTCGGTTCCTTAGGAGACAGGTGCCCTTTGTTGGGATGTAAGAACAATGCCTTTCTTTTAACCTAGACGTTAATTTCATGGCTCACACTCTTGTTATTGATGCCCATTGATTATAGTGTGAATTTCTCGTTGTCACACATGAAGACTCAAGTTCAAGACAAGCCAAAGTCACGAATTAAAGTCATGTACTATAAGGAATGTTAGTTAGGAATTAGTTTTTTTTTTGTAAATAGGACCAAAGCCTTGTTATTTGTATCTTTTATTTTTAAATCAGTAAGCCCAAAAGGCATCACCCATTATTTCATTAAAAATATATTCAATGGCGGCCATCATGTATAAAGGCCCTAAAAACCCATTAGAATTCTCTTATTTAGTTTTATATATATATTGACAAGCATGTGATTTACTTGTAATATGATGTTTAATTGCAGTTATGAGGCTGTTAATTTGATGTTCTATTAAACTGTGAATTGTTTGTTTGTTTTATATTAAAGTACAGTAAGCACATGAAGCACAATAGCACATTGAAGCACAAGAAGCATAAAACATTATTTTTCATGTATAACTATATTCTGAAAATTTCACTTTGTTTAATTTCATCAATTTGTTGGTGGTGATGCTGCGTCTGGAGGGGGAGGATGCTCTCCTGCTTTTTGTGTGGAGGATCCCCTTCCGCTTTAATTTATTTTATTTTGTTTTCTGGTGGGTGAGGGTTTTCTCACCCCCAATTTTGGGTGGGGGGGGGGGGGGGGGGNTGAACCAAATTTGAAAAGTTGCTGTTGTCATTGCTCTGACAAAGTTGTTAATGTTCTGTCTAATATTAAGTTCAAGTTTAATTGTTGATATTTTGTTTAGCTGTTAATTGGCTGAGAGTTGAATGAGTTATGACTAGATTATGAACCTTGGCATTGGATTGTTAAAAGGTTTTTTTTTTTTTTTTTGAAAAAGTTTTGTGTAAATTAATATCAAAATTCGGTATGTACAAGGAGCTTGCAACAACAAAAGTCACAAGGGGTGCAAAACCTCCCCCAACACTCAAAATGGAACAGCTCCCGACACTAGATGAAACCCTTGACTTGTACTCGAAGAAAGGGGGAAAATCCTCCAAAAGCAGGAAAGCACCCCCCAATACCAACATCAAAACCCCCACAAATAAACCCAGCGGTAAACCCCTCATAAAAAGCAAAATCATGGAAATTCCTGACCATCCACCAAACGGAAGGCCCAACCCTAACATTCCAATCCCACAACTTGGCCACGAGGCCCATGCACATGAAAAATTCCAAAGAAAAAGAAAAGGAAATGCGCTCCCCAAAGCTTGTAGCTGAACGAACCAATAAAAAGAAAGCAACCCCCAAACCCCACTTGAGTAGGGGCAGAGGGGGAGGCAACACCCTCACTTGAGTAATAACATCACTAGCAAGGGGACCCTGGGTTGTTTCTACCACTATCAAAACCTGGGGCTAGGAAACTGTGAAACCTAAGCAAACACCCATTGGAGCAATGACAACAAGTACAACTTATACTAGGAATGGTAGGGTTTTGCAACAATAGGAAGGCCGCTCCTACCTATGTACCTTGTCCAGAATATCAGTCTCTTGCTCTGAAGGTAGGAACCCTACGACTTGCTAGAATGTTTTGGATATGTCTTTGTACTAGTCCTACATGAGTTGGGGTAGGTGATGCATCTTGCTAGGATGCATCATATGAAGCTTCTTCTTGATGTTCCTATAGAGTTCTTCCCACGGGGTTTCTTTGTTAATTCCCAGAACTACGTAATGATAGTTCCCCTAGTGAAGGCACATCCTAGCATTAGATGCGAGCATATTTTCCTGGATTTTCTTCATATTCCTCTCCTCCAGTAGTTCCTTCACTATGCTGAACACCTCTTCTTGTTCCCTTTCTTCACATTTCTCCTTCTCTTTTTGCAAATGTTTCTTGGTTTCTTATTTGAGGTGTTCCTTTAGGATGCTTTGCTAGCCCACCTCCTCCATCTGCACTTGCATGTGTCACTTTTGCTCCTACTCCTTTTCTTGCTGCTCCTACTCTAGCCTTTGTTGCTCCCACATGGCCTCATCCTGCTTCCTCAACAACCTTTCCTCCAAGTGAATGTGGCCCTCTACTTCTATGACCTACTTGCATCATGATGCCTTGAACTTGCTTTCTAGTTCTTGTCGAATGGCTCTCTCATGGTTGTGCATATGGTGTTGAAGCTGCTCCTTCAACTTCTCGTCTAATCTATCCTACTAAGGCAAGGAGGCTGCTTGGGTAACTATAGACCCAACTAAGGGCAATACCTTTGGGGCCATACGTGAAGTGGGTGCCATGTAGCTTGGAAGAATTCCTAGTTTGCACAAAAAAACATTCAATGAGATCTGTCGGAGCTTGCCAAAGAGGGGGATGCTAGGAGCAAGAAACTTGCCTACTCAAAGTTTAGGGCACCTACCCTAGAAAGAAGGAAGTTGCATCTTGAAAGCTTCCTTGGATGGTAGGTGGGATAACCTCCCCAACTTGTGATAGTGCAAGGTACCCATTGATGGCCTCCTTTATCAGCAAAATGCACACACCTCTAAAGGTCATGGTGTTGACCTTCCATCGGGAAAAGAAGCTTGAATCCTGCACGTCAAGCTCCCTTAATATTGTTAGCAACAGTTCCTTCTATCTAGCCCTAGGCACAAGACTCCATAGTTCATGATTGTCTTCAAATGGTGCATGGTCAAGCTCCACAGTTATAGTTGTGGGGCAACATGGTTGGCTGGCGCGGGCGGAGGTGCTACCTCATAATGCAGTGGTGGTTGGTTCAGATATTGGTGCTGACGGGACTTCTGTGATTGATTTGGGGGTGTCGGAGACCAATCAGGGCATGGCAAGACTTGAAGCTAAGGTTCCTCTGTCGCCCAAGCAAAGCTTTGGGGGAGATCTTCCCTTGCCTGGAAACTGGGTGTGGATTGTTAGGGGATCACCTTTCCCCAAAATGATGAATATTTTGAAGATGTCAAAGGCATCACACCAAGGGGAGGGGGAAGGCAGTGGTGGTGGTGTTCTTGGTTTCCCCTGAGCCTAGGAGGGTGGGGAGACCTCTTGTCGGTTTCCTGTAGCAAGAAGACACAAGTAGAGATTGATTTGGGAGTACAACCAACCCTGAGGGAGTTGTATAAGAAGCACTCGGCGGGCAAGCAATGAAGGTACTATCGTGGAATTGCAGGGGCCAGGGTACCCCTTACAAAAGAGCTACCCTTAAAGACATAGTGAGAAGGGAGGAATGTGACATTGTCTGTTTACAAAAGAGCAAGTTGCAGGCTATGGAGGCACATTATCTACGCTGGTTAGGGTGGCATACACAACTTGTGCCCATTTGAGGAAAGGCCAGGGGCTTGGCCATTTTGACGAAGATGCTATTTGTTCGGTNAGGTACCCCTTGAAACACCACCCAGAAAATGCATGTTGCAACTTGTTTGGCATTATAACCTTCACCCCTACACTTGAGGAGAGGTTTTCATTGTAAAATGTGGGGTTTGTAGCCCATGAGCTGCAATCTCACATACCTAAACTTTTGGGGCTGAAAAATGCCTCATAAGTCATCATAGCCTCACGTCCCAAGGGGAAAAAGTCATGTCATGTCTATATTTTGGGTTGGGAAGGTTGAAAATGCATGGTTTTGGTGGCTTGGGTGCATCAAAACTTGCCATAAATGGAAAACTGTGTTGGAAATTATGGCTTGCCACACCTGCAAATTATACCAATCTGTCAACAATCATGGCAGAAATTTGCAGCCATAAACCAGCAACCATATAGCCTATAAAAGCCAAATTTGAACATGGTGAAGTGGTTTCACAAAAAGTTCTTTCACTAGCAGAATTTTTCTTGGTTCCACCCTTTGCAACCTTGAGTGCTTAAAACCTTTGGCATTTCGTAAGACTTGTTTTGGCAAATTGGTGATTGGTTGAGCATTGGAGACCCTCAGAGCAATTTCCCAACACCAAAAAGTCAATCACATACCTTGTCCCCTTGGCAACCAATCACATACCTTGTCCCCTTGGCAACCAACATTGCATAACCTTACCCCCTTTGCACCAACGTTGCAGAACCTTATCCCCTTTTGTACAAACATTGCATAACCTTACCCCCTTTGCACCAATGTTGCAAAACCTTACCCCCTTTGCAACCAACATTGCATAAACTTACCCTCCTATTTACCAATGCTATAGATTTGAGTGGAAAACCCCCAAGGAGTTTTGGCGATCAAAGTTGGGAAGAACCTAGATCGTGAGGCTGAATGCAGATTACAACTTGCTAGCTTCAATAGGGTTCAAGCTTCATCCGAGTAACTCCTTGTGCATCTAGGCACACAATTTGTACACATTCTTGGATTCTTTTTTTTTTCAATATTTTATTATTGTAATAAATTTATTACAATTTTATTTTGTGCATTCGTTTTTAGATTGGATCCACATTATTTTTTAAAATTTATTTACCCCTATTAACACTTCCTATGTCTCTGAGTGATCGGCAAGACTGTCCAAGACACCTTGTATCCTCTTTCTTGGAGGCCCTTGGGATCCAAGGTTAGGCTATTTCACTTGAAATTTTTGGTTTTCCAGCAACCAAAATTTTCAGGTGTTATAGTTTCTGACACTAGAAGGAGGGCCTCCGCCCAAATTCTTTGCCTAGTCTTATTTTGCCCTTTTCACAAACAATTTTTGCAAGTTAAAAACCTTTGAATCTACACTAAAATCTTTTAAACTTTGTCCAAAAATTTTGCCAAGAAAAACCAACGCTGCCATCCATTTTCCTGCAACTAAACCCAACATTGTAGTTGCACATGATTTGGGTGTTCACAAGATTTTCACAGCAGTTGTTGGATTTTCCAAAGCCAGTGTGGTTGCCAGTTAAACCTACTTTTGTGTGTTCCAAAGGCTAGCGTAGCTCTGCTCCAACCACCCAGCTCCCCTGTTGTGAAATTTTGTGGGCAAAGCCAGGGTAACCCCTCCCAAGACTCTTGGAAAAACCCAAAATTTTACATTTACTTTTTCAAAACTAGCACATTTTTTCCAAGAGGGGTTAACCCAAACTTTGTGTTGTTGGGCAAGGCAAGGCAATGTATCTTTCCAAAACCCAACATATTACCAATAATCTTTTTCTTTTTCATATGTAAATTTTCAATGCCCAGCTTAGTTTTTGCTAGCCCAGTTTAGTTTTATAAAGCTCAACTTAGTTTTTTTTTTTTGCTCATACCGATTTATGCATTTTCGCAAATCAATTGTGCTACCACTAGACCTTGCATACACGGCTTTCAGTCAAGATGCAGTTCACATCTATGACCCAAAAGACCTTGCGATCATAGAGCGAAGACAATTACTGCGACAAAGGGGTAAGAACCCAAACTTCGCGGTCATCAATGAGGAGCTCTACAACTTCCTTTGCACCAAGATGCAAGCTGGTTTGCTCATACCATGATCTGAATATGATGCTAAGCATCAATTCGAAATAATACACTGTGATGAGAAAGAGTACACCCATCGCCATATGACAAAATCTCCCTCACTAATAGATGTTGATGAGTTTAGTGAGGAAATTAGTTGGAGGATCACCAAGGGGAACAACATGAGTTTGAGGTAGAGTAGGAGTTAGACATGTTTATCGGAAACCTTCTCCAATGGTCGGCTCCCCAAGCAACCACCTCTAGCTTTGTACCCCTACTATCCCTTGTAAGGAATGCATCTCAGTCCCCTCCTACCTATCCCACCATGTTTGGGCCAACACCTAGCATGGCTGCACACCAAGCCCAGCCTATTTTCCAATTGGCTTCTTTGTTCTCATCGATGGCCTTTGCCACACAACCTCACTTTGTTCACCTAGCCCCGATGATGTCTACCTCATCGTATCCCTTTGTCATACCAGTGAGACCCTCATTGGGGCCCCAAGCAACACAAGCCTCTCATACTCCATTTGCTCCCTTCATACGACAAGTTCCAACTCAAGCTTCTTTCTCCTTGTTTAACCCACCTGCGATGGTGGTCACATGACCTCTTCCCTCTATGCCAACGTCACTTGTACAACCTCAAGCTTCACAACGTCCTTTCCAACCATCAACACAAGCATTGTAGTCCACAGGGATGCCCCAAGGCTTGGATCAAGCCTTCCAAGTGATCCAAGACCTTACCAAAGAGTTGTGGAAACTTAAGGCCAGTACAACTCAGATGGTCAAGGTTCTACATGTTTACCAAGATGATCATATAAGCCCTACTATGCCTCAAATAACCTTACTTGCAAGCATGCCCATACCAAACTTCACCAAATACAATGGTGAAGGGGATCCCAACACACACCTGGTCACCTTCCGGTATAAGTGCCTCTTTTTGCAAGCTTGGCCTTATATGACACTGCGGATTTTCCCCATGTCCCTTAAAGGAAAGGCTTTGGATTGGGACCAAACCTTGTCGAGAGGTTCTATTTCTTCCCTTGAGGACTTAATAATCCAATTTGTCAACTGCTTTAGATACAACTTGAAGTTAGATGCCACATTGGATCAATTGATGAAGGTGAAGTAGGGGCCACTTAAACTAGTCAAAAGGTTCATTTAGAGGTGGAATTCAATGCTTAATGAGATTCTAGAGCCTATCTCTAAAACCCACCTCTTAGCCATTTTTAAGGGAGCAGTAAATGACTTTATCAAGTCGAAGCTCTACTACTTAGAGCCTCGGTTACTAAGATAAGCCTTTTTGCAAACCAAGAACATTGAGGAGGCAACTGAGGCTAGCAACGATCAAGCCTATGTGACCTATAAAAATCAACATACAAGGAGGGATAACAGTAAAAGTAGGCAAGAACATACGACCATCGCTGTAGTATCTAAGGAGTCAAAATAAGCAGAGAGGTAGGGAGCACTACCTTGCAACACATCTTCTAACTTGATACAACCGTCCACTTCCTATGCCCCAAATCAACCAAGATCAAACTTTGGGCAAAAGGATAGGTCTAAGTACACAAGGTTGCCCATGAAGCCTTTTGAGCTCTTAGGACAATTGCTTAAAGACAACCATATACAACATAAGCAACTGTATGAAGAGGCTCGTAAGAGGCACGATTGTCTTTGTGACATAGCTGGAGACCCAACGATAGCTACCAAAGACGATCCAAAGTTACCAAAGTGCTTTACACTGGATAGGTTTTGCCATTATCATCAAATGGCCAATCATAACACCAATTTTTGCTAAGCATTAAGGGATGATCTCTAGAAGATGATATACCGTGGGGAATTGGTGTTGAATGAGCCCAACTCTCCAAGCACCAACAATAACTCCTACACTGTTGCCTCATTCATAGAAACCAAATAGTCTAATCCTCCTAAGGAACTGTTTGTTATCAATGTACCAGCTCGACCTTAAAATACAAAGCCTAGAGAGCCCTTTGTCATACGGGTACCACCTCTTTTGGCCTATAAGAAGCCTTTCGTCATAAATGTCCCATCTCCAATGGCATCAACTTCACAACCCATACCACGAGATACTAATCCTCCAAAGCCTATGGAACCATTTGTTATTTGGGCCTCTCCACCTTCAACAAGCAAAACCCATGACCAAAGCCCACCTATAGTGGTCCATTACTTAGAGGTTAGCAAGAAATCATCATTACAATGACAACAAAATCAACCTATTGCCAAATCCGCGACTAAGCCCATTGAAGGTAGCCAACAACAAAAGGCATTGAAACAAGTTAACACACCTAGACCTACACCAAGATCGGCTACACCCATGGACAAGGGGCCCAAGGCACATACATTGAAACCTAAGTCACTAACTCTAGGAAGGATGGAGGAAGTTAAGACCCCTAAGGCTGAAAGATCACACACCATGGGAAAGTATTTCCTCACAACAATGGAACAAACTAAATGATCCTTAAAACAGAAGAATGTGTCACCGAACTTGTATGACATGGTCATGACTTCTCTTGCTTACAAGGATGCACTAGCTTAGGTGTTAACCTCTATCCCTATGAGTAGAGACATGCTGGCCAACAAAGAGTCAATCCACTCTGTCATTGAACACTCTTCACTTGGGGAAAATGGACATCAACCAATGCTTAACTTTTGTGACAGTGAAGTGAAGATTGACTCACGAAACAGAGAAGTGTTATCCGTGCCTCTTCTCATTACTATACGTGTTGGCAGGTACAAGCTTCATCATGTTCATGTGGATGATGGGGCAACAACTAATGTGGTACCATTTTCCATTGTTGACAAACTAGGCTTAACTGAGAACATCCAAGCAACCACAACCTTAGCACTCAAGTCATTTAATGGGCCATGAGTAGTGGTGCAAGATTCCATCTCCTTGGATTTCATAGCTAGTGAGCAATTCCCTACATCTACCAACTTCCTAGTGGTTGAAGAGACACATGGCTTCAACTTGATCTTAGAAAGGCCATGGTTGGCTAAGCTTCACATGGTCTCATCTCCTATACATTAGGAGATTCACTTGCCATGCGAGGGTGGTGAAATTATTATTTGTGGGGATAATATGTCACTACCTTCGGTTAATTATGTCAACATTGACCGAGGTTCAGAGGTGGAGTTTCAATAGGAAACTCCTGATACTTAGACTAGGACCAGCAACAACAAAGACAATAACGATGCTAGCAATATCAACCTTGTGACATGGGGTGGTCAACGGAAATTTATGTAGCTTGCCATGTTTAGCAAGAAAGATGGTGAGCACAAGATCATGCCAAAGGGACTCATTGATCTATTGGAGATCAAACAACATGTTCGTAGTAAATGTTTTATCCCTTCTTTGGTTGATGGTTGGTTGTTTACCTTTGTGATGTTATATCATATATCAATATTGGCTCTAGCCTTATATGCTCTTTTGAGAGCATTCCATACCTGCTAGGCAAGTATGAACCATGACATGCTAAGGCCTAAAATTGGCAACATCACGGCCGGCTAAGGCCTAAAACTAGCAGCATCATGGCCTGCCGGATTGGCGGCCCACCAAGGTCTAAAACTGGTGAATGTGATGACCTCTTCTTTTTGTCCCCATATCAACATTGTGGCCAGTTTACCCAATAGCATTGTTTACGATTCTTGCTCACATGCTATTACCTTGTCTTACCAATTTCACTGTATTGTCATGTTGTATTTATCACTTATGTTCATATAAAAATATAAAGCATAGAGGAATATAGAAATATGGTGAAAACAATTAAAAGTTTGTAGCCAAATGCCCATAGCCATAGCCATAGTTATATAGTGTAACAAAAAATAGACAATATAGAGTCTTCAAATTTATGAATATGGTGACTATACACCAACCATGACACTTAAGATTGCCAGCCTAACACAGTATTAACATTAAAAGCTTCAANCAAAGTACAACACAAAAAATAATTTTTTTGACAACTAGTGATCAAAGAAACAAGCCACTCAATCCATATATAAGGAATGATTTACTTATGCTGTTTACTTTATTAGGAAAGAACAATACAAATGTCCCTTGAGCTAAAAACAAAATGGCCATGTAACTTGTATTTATGACATTCTCCTACAAAACAAATGAGGATGCAAATATTTTTTTTGTGTTTTTCTTTATACTCTTTTGTTTCAAGACATAATGCTTCAAAATTGGAATCCTCTTAAAGGTAATGATTATCATGAAATTAATGCATTGTTATTTACTTGTTCATACTTGAAACTATCTTCATGAAGTAAAACCATTAAGAGTATCACCAATAATTCAAGGACTAGATATGTGCATGGATCAAAAGGAAACGTTTCAAATTTCCCTGGTTTCACATCCAAAATTGCACCAGGACCTGCATTCATCCACAGTAAACCTTTTATTATTAGTTAAAAGGATGTGAAAACCCATATTCAGTTTTGGAAAACACGCTTCAAAATTACAGGGTAATGGATTTCAGCCAAAACATCTCCAATAGATATATATATACCTAGGGGACTCATTTCATCTAAGCCTTCACAATGAACCTTTGATGCGCTTTGCATTCCAAAAATCTGAAGTGCATCAGCCATCTTTTGAACCTGTCAATAAGAAGCAGCTGATCCTGAATTTCAAAACTTTAACAAAATAATAATAACAACAATAATAAAACATACAGGAAATTCAGAATGTGAGAAGCAAACATCAACTTGTGTAACTGAATGAAAATTTACCATTACTTTTAACTTGTTAAAGCAGCTGGCAAGCAACCATGAAACTTTTAAACAAATATACATTGAGGGAAAAGGAAAGAAAGAACAAAGGAAAAGAAAAAACAAATTGAGACAGCTATTTGATGTATAGCAAGTGCTATATCAGTATATCATTGTGCTAGCAACCACATGGGCTATGTATATGATAGTACTGGGTTGTGAGTCATATCGTTCTTCATGAGGAGATTGATGTTACATTGTGAGTAACTAATGTATGTTGTTCTGCTTGAGGATGTATATGATTGCATTGTGGTACTGTTCTCCACTTGTTTACTTGTGGTTGGACCAGTTGTGATTGTATTTGATATGGTAGAGAAGAGTTCTATTGGCAATTGAAGAATTTTGTTGCTCAAGGAGATCTCATCTCTAGTCTCCAGTGATTCATTGGGGATGAATTGGATCGAGTCTCCGCTTTGGTTTCCACCCAGATGACATGTATCGAGATGGCATTGATTGAATTGTGCAGGATAGGATATCCTTGCACTCCCACTCACCCTAGATATAGTGAGTATGGGAAATACAAATTGGGACATGTTGGTTCCTAGGTACCTTAGGATGGAGGGCCTTCATACATGTGCTTTTGGTGAGCCTTGTTCTGAGTGGATTAAGACCATTGCCGGTAGACTTTGTACGTTCATTCTTGCGATTGTATGTTTGTCTATTTGTGTATGCGTGTCTTCTTGGTTGCGCTTTCAATTTCTGCATGTGTGTTACCTTCATCGTGTCTATCGTTCATAACGCAAGGCTTTGTGTTCTACGTGGTATGATGACTTGTTGGTGGGGTTGTTGAGGATGCATTTTGAGGCCTTTTGTGCCCTCCCAAAGCCAAATGTTTGTTGTCTTGTTTTGACAACCTCTTGTGCATGAGGCATGATTTCCCTTGTTGTTGATCTTTCACGAGTTGTGCTCCCTTGTTTGAGCTGGTTGTGTTGCCCTTGGGTTTGTGGCATCACTCTTTTGATTGGTGACATTGCTTTGAGTACTTTGATTTGAAGACTTCTGGTGTGGGTCATCCTATTGTTGGTTCTTGTTGAGACCACACCTCTCTTGATGGGAGTCTTTCTTATGGACGCATCCTCCATGATGTTGCTCATAGTAGCGAGCATTGGTTTTATTTAGACCTGTTGTTGGCTAGACTTTGGTCTTCCACCTTATTTTTGAGTTGAGATAATGATTCTCTATTGCCCATGCCTCTTATGATTGTGTTGAGATTTTGATCCTAGTTGAAATCAATGTTAGTGGCTGGGAATGATTGTTGTATATGAATCTTGAAATTTTGGGAGTGCGCTAGCTCTCTTTGGGTGTGCCTCATGATGAATTTGTTTGTTTGAGTGTACCTAAATGATCCATCAATGTTTTGCATGATTGATCTCTATGCGTGTTGCTGAGTTCTTGCTTTTTATGATGTTGTAAGAGTGATATTACTCTGTTATATGATCATGCTTGATGGTTGTATATGAGGCTGATGTGCTAATGATGTTCCTGCGAACTTCTCTATTTCTGAGCTATTGTCTCAGTCTTGCAAGTAGCATAGGTACAAAGATGTGGCCAGTGGTGACCTCAGTTGATTTTGTGAGTACTATGTCTATGGGGAAGATGTGTGCTCTTGAGACCTTCATGAACTAATTATTTGGTCTCAGAATCCCAACAATGGGTTGTGGATTTATCAGTACCTTGGCCGTGATGAATCAACGGGTACATCATGATTTGTTTGCCTGTTCGTGTTGGGTGAGCACTAATAGAGGATGGTGATCCATCCTAGACCCTACAGATATTAGGTTGGTAGATGGCATGAAATGGTATCCTTGGCCATGCTGGATACTGATGGCCTAGGAGTGGCCAATGCCTTGAGGTCCCACTTTGGCAGGTGGTGGATACTCAGTTGGTGTGTTCTGTTATTCGATTGTTGTGCTCATGTCCTGAATTGTTTTCATTTGATGGCAGTTGTGTAGTGGGTTCAATGCGATGGTCGATCATGTACATTTTGAGATAGTGGTGCAGTGTGACAGATGATCGTGTACGTTCCATGATAGAGATAGGTTTTTCTCAAAATAGCATGGTTCTTTCTTGGTATGCTCCTGGTGGCCTAAACCTTTCAGCTTAGGATGGGCTTGGGTGGTTCGTCCTATAGCTTTTTAGGCTTGGGTAGCATTCCCAAATACCATGTATGTTCTCATTAAACGTATTCCTGTCCTTGGATGTGTGAAATGTATCCTTGTGATATTCTGAGTTTGACAGTTTATGCACATAAAAGTGCTAGATGTATTGCCCTATGTAACTTAGTTGTCTCCTTGTTGTAGGCCTATGCCACATCCTGTGACAAGGCCAAGCTTGATGTATGGTGTTTTCTTGGTGCTTGTTTTTGAAGCACCTTCTATATATGTTGTAAACGGCCTTTGTGCCTTAATGTATAATTCTGCTGAAACCTCATGGAAAATTCTTTGGTTGTGATATGGTGTTGTAATGAGCAGGCTAGGGCATGTCCTTGCCCAAGGTGCTCTTGAACTGGTGTCATGTGTTCTTGGTGATATTGGCATGCCTTAATGGTGTGTCATTTGGTGAATGTTCTTGAGATAGGACAAATCTAGGGAACACTTCCTCTTGGGTTCCTGGACTGGCAAAAATTTTATCCACAAATGATCAATGGTGGGGTATGCATCCCAAAATACAAACAAATTGGTTCGATGTGCTTGATCTCGATAACGGGTGGTTCACTATGTCTATGTGGATAACAATGGTAGATGAAAATTCCAATCAATGTAATGCTATGATGTCTAGCTATGGAGTAGAGTGGGTTATGGGTATCAGCACCTAGACTCCCTCTTCCATGTTGGATGTGATTGTGGGGCTGTTGTGCTAACGTTGGGATGGTGGTCCATCCTTGATTAAATGATGCTACAGTTACGAAAATTGTGACTTCTCTTGGTGGCCTTGCTTGGTGGGCTTGAATGTGCTCAAAACACTTGAGCCTATGCTCTCATGATTGGGGATTTCTAATGATTTGTGCATGTTGGCGTGCTCTCGTGACTGGTTGCTTTTGGTGCTTCTGAGGGCTATGATGCGCTCTCATGACTTGGGACTTATTTGTGCTTTTGTGGACTCTGGTGTGAATCCATGATAGGGGACTCATTGTGCCTAATAGGCTATGGTGTCTTGCCGAATTTCCTTGTGTACTCTGTTTCTTATGTACACTGATGTATCACACCATCTCTCCCTAATGTATTGTCCCATGTCTCAGGTGTAATGTTAATTCCTGTTGGTGTTCTCACCTCCCTGGTGGGACAGTAGAGTTGAGCACGATATTACTTGGTGATTCTCTAATCCTATGAGGGGTCATTCTCCATTGCGATGGATGCCCTCTTCAATTCCTGAAATAATAAGACAGGTGGTATTGAGATAGTTGTTTCCTAGTTGGGACCTAGAAGTAGTTGATGTTTGGGACTTGTTCCTAGCAATTGCCCCATGTTTGTGAACTCTTGGGGTTTGTTTTCAGATACAGAATGTTGTTACCTTGGTGAAATTCATGGAACCTCCTTTGTGAGGCCGCACTGTTGATGTAGCCTAAATATATGTATCTTCCTTCTTGGAAGCAAGGCATGATCTTATGTACCCTCTCGGTTTTGTGTTCCTAAGTCCATCACCATGGGTAGTGGCCCTGGTGAGCCCTTAAAATCGATGTGAAAAAAAAAATCCATGGGTGCCAAGATGCCATTCACAAAGGAACTCAATTGGACTTGTGGAAGAGGAGCTGTCTTCTTGCATAGGTATGGGTCTACACAAGAAGATATGTCTCTAGACCTAAGAAGGGAAAAATCTAGGGGATGCCTTAGAGACGTTGGCCCTTTGGGTTGGACTACTCCCACTTGTCACATCTTTGGGACTCCTCCAAGTGCCCTTTGCGTTTCATGCAAGGCATTGGATGGAAGGACATATCAGGTGTTGGGGTTGGTACCTTCCTTCAAGCTTGGAGTCAAATGAGTTGACGGATCCCTGGAGTTGACAGACTTCCAATCCCATACTTGAAGTGTACTCTTGAAGCTATCCTAGGCTCTGCTCCGAGGAAGTTACTTCTTTGTGTGGGGGAGGATTGTCAGAGATGTCCCAGGGTGGTGGTTCTCTTGGGCTCTCCCCATGGTTCGGGGGCCATGGAACACTTTGAGGTGTCCTCGGGTGACTCTCAAGTGTTAGAAAACCCATCCCAACTTGGCGGTACCAAGCTAGCAGCAGGACACCCTCCTGTTGTAACTCTCTCTAAGTCCTCTTCGTTCTACCCTCACTTGGAGAACTACATGGCCCTGATTCTACGGTGGTCATAGATATGTAGGCAGCTAGGATTGGATAGTTTTGGTGCGGTGCCAAGCCACACCTTGTACTAGATCGTGAGGGATCTAGGGGTGAGGCACCTTCCCCTATAGGTGCATCATTTCCCCTTCCACCGATGTTGTCTACAAGGTTGCTTGTGTGCTTGTTTGCATGGTCCTCGTTTAGAGTTGGTTACCCTTCGTGAGGTGCGTTCCCATACATACATATTAAGAAGTTGTGTTGCTGCTTGCACTCATTCTTGGGTTGCTTGAGGCGTATTCCCCAGGTCTTCCACCCTAGATCCATTGGATCTTAGTGAATTCCTTGGGGTGCCGGACAATGTTGTTACATAAAACCTATTCTTTTACTTTATGCTTTATAAAAAAAAAAACCAATGATGTGCTTTTCTCACGTGATGTGAGTTCACTTTTTCTCCTTTTTCCATTTGAATTATTTATTATTATTATTTTTAATGAACGATTTTCATAAGTTATTTTTATTTTTTTTCCTTTGCAACTAATGTCGTAAACTTTAATCATGCATAACAAACACACCGAGACTACAAATCAAAATTTGTTTGAACCTATGAGATCCTTATCATACACTCTACACTTTCACATGCCAAAACCACAGTCGAACATCATGCAACATAGTGCTATAATGCAAATACCTCAATACTGAAATCACACATAAAGTATAAAGACACACTGGATAGGTCCTCTGGTACCCCAATCCAACACCCCTGCCAGCAACATCACCTATCTAACACATCACATAGGGCTAGTGTACATAATTATGTTAGTTAAGCATGTAAAGACATCATAATCGTAAAGACATCATAAGCATGTAAAGACATGTGGTGGTTACTACTAACCCCCCACCCCCAGGCCCACGTGCATTTAAATGGGGACATTGTTGCGATGGCTATGCTATGGAATCTATGGTGCACTTGGCAATAATTTAATTTTTCGGTTGGTTAGGCTGCCATCACCAACTTAGGTTGTGTAGGAGGGGCTATGGTTGTGGAGGGAAGCGATGATGGCGATGGGGTAGACATTGACATTTGAGCTAGATTGTGTAGCTTGCCAAGATAATGCGGAGCTTTGGGCGCTAGTGTAGCAGGCTAGATGGGCAGAGGTTTTGGGGCTGCTGAAGGGGGACCCGGATCTGGCGGCCAACTACTTCTATTGCAACTAGCAGGAGGATGTCATGAATTTTCAAGGGGTCCACATCCCTCTAACTATTGATGTGATTTCTGTCTCTCTTGGTGCACTAGTGATGGGTGATGTTATCATGCCCTAGGCTCGTGGCTTGTAGGATGTGCAACTTTTCTTTTCTAGGCCTATTTTGAAAATTGCAAGTGGGCAGGTGTAGGTGCCCAAATCTACCCTGCCCTAGCCCTGGTAGCTGGCCGTAGAGTCAGTGGACTGATTCTTTGTACAATTTGGCAATGTGTGGAAGTTGTAGGGGGTCCACTTTTCTTTCCTAAAATGTCTCAGACTTGGTCGTAGGGTTAACCTACCTTGTTTCTTTTTTGAGGTTCTTAAGCGGCAACGGCGAGGTCACCATTCAAGGCTTATTTTAGTCCTTTGGAAGGTGGCAATGTCGGTGGTGCCTAGGCCGTTGAGGCTTGAACCATAGGTGGTGTATAGCCATCAGCTAGCCTTGGAGGCACAACCATAGCCTAGGGGTGATGAGATTGGTGAGTCTTCTTGAGATCCTGTTGTGGAAAGGCTGGAGGCCATGTTGGCCAACATTGTTGAGGTGGCTATCCGTGATGTGGTAGTAGAGGCCAAAATTAAGAGATAAATTTGAAAAAAAATTGCCATGGTTTAAAAAAAATCTATGCAAGTTTCATCTAATTTAAAAATCAAACTTTGATTTATTCAACCTAAAAGGAAGTATCCAATCAAGATCATCCACACATTTGTAAACTAAAGAAATGATCACAAATTTTCAGATTTGTTCAATGGCATATAATATTTTATATTTTCCAGCAATATTCACAAGACATGATCATTTGAATTTAACTCTTGTAACCATTGTACCATTAATCATTTAATCAAGCAATTCATATGTTCAACAATAGAGAATAGATAAATCACAACCAATAGGTTTCCCCCCACTCCATTAGACTTATAGAAAGATATCAATATCATATTTGAGAAGGTATAAAAAAAGTATAAATCAAGATTCAAATCCAAGATTTCTGCATTCAAAGAGGAAGGGTTTATCAACCAAATTTCAACCAAAACCGAAGAATTCAACAATTTTAAGACATTCACAATTATCCATGGGTGAGAGGATACTCTCACTTTTTGCCGATGATACCAATCCTCATATCAGGGATCCTTGGCCCTTGTTGGCAATCTTTTGTCAAAAATGCCCTAGATCATTATGGCTGTTTTTGAATTGTTACAGAAACAACTCTCATCCAAGTCATTTAGGTGTGAGAGTGAAGAGGATAGGTGGAGAGATCTAAAAATGAAATAAAAGATTCAACAATCCAAGCTTATAACAACAACCATGATAATTTCATTAAGCATTATGAAAGTGATTACGTAAACAAGAAGAGAAGTTGAGAAAATCAGCCCTTGTTGGCCATTAACAAACATAATAGAGATGGATCATTTAACCTCCTTGCCCAAATTTCTTGCTTACTAGGAGGAATTATCAAAATGTTGGATTGCTATGCAGCACTAATTTTCTTTCTTTTTGCTATCTCTTGTAGCAGTCACAGTCTTTTCTCTCTTCCTAGCCACACTCCCTGTTGCTATATCTCTTTTGTTTTGTTTTGTTTTGCTCAGCTACTTTTGCCATGTGTGTGTTTTTCCTCTCCTCTTTCTATTTGTTGGTGGAATAAAAGATAATGGGTTGTTTCTTGTAATTGACTCTTTATTGGAAACTGTTTTCTTTTCTTTTTAAAGTTCTTTTTTTTCGCTCACGCTAGTGAGTCATGAGTTCAATTCTTTCCATGATTACTATAAAAAATCAATAAGATATGTTTATTCACAGGTTGCAAGTTTAATTCCCAAATCAACAATTTTTGATATTTCAGAATTTAGATTTTGTTAGACCTTAGGTTCAATTCCTCTTGATTATTATAAAACATTCAGGCATAATATCCATTTTTATACCTTTTAGGATTGTCATAAGATGCAAGGAAAGAGTTTTCAAAATAGACTCATGATAAGGGCAAGTTTAGGATACATAATCAAGTAAGACACCTTTTATTTTAGGCCATTGGTGATATGAATTTTCCCATCGTCTTACGTTCTTTGAAAGGTCATCATGTGACCTTTCTACAGCCATGGAAGGGGTACTTATACTTTACTACTTTA
>MNCI01015405.1:251419-276134 GCA_015680685.1 Gnetum montanum
AAAGACTATTATAATCATTAATGCAAAAACTCAAGGAGAAGTGGTTCGTTACACATGTACAATTAATGTCTAATTTTTTTCTATATTTTTACATTCAGGAATTTAGGGATAACCAGTGTTGTAATTAAATGTTAACAAATTGAAAGTCAGAGGTTCAGATTTAAGAGATGTTTAAAAGGAAGAGGAGAGACTTGTCTTGCAATGAGGAATGTTTACAAGATAATTATTTGTAGACTACTACTAATGTGGAGTAATAATGTTCAGTAAATTTAAAGAAATTTCTTTTTGGGTGAATATATAGGTGCGGGAGCAAGCTATATTACTGAATCTTGGATCTCTTCGAGCGATTGCAATGAGAGACAGTGCCCTTGTATTTGACCATAGGAGGTTGGTATTTCCATCTCTCAGATATCTTATATTCCACATAAGGAAAAAAAAATTCTGATATCTATGATGCTATAATTTTTCCCCTACTAAATAATCTCTCAGGTATTCCTGCAAATATAGCTGTCACTTTCAGCTTTAATGAAGTTACAAACATGTGGATATTGAATTGAAGGATAAAGAATAACATGCTTTATCGCTATTTTCAAATGATTGTTACTGAAGAGATTTGTATATGTTTGGACAGTGTACTAAAAATAAATTCTATTTAATGCGTTCTTTTTGCAAGATAAGGTGGGATGGTGAATGTATTTTCTTTCCATTTCTGATGAAGCCATGAAACGTTTTAATTGCACTCTGACAATTTTTTTTTATTACAGCAAAGGTGGACAAGCATTTCTTCAGACACTTCTTCCACGGCTGAATCCCAAGACCAGCAATGGTGCTCCTGTCATGCCCTTTGAACTTGAGGTTATCCCTTCTTATTATCCATCCCATCTACGTAGTATTAAATTGTGCACTCTTTTATTTGGCAACCTTATACTAGCAAGAATATAATTTTATAGAAATAAAAAAATTGGAACATTTAATCAATCCTATGGCGTACTGTAATATTTCATAGTCTAGTTACATACATCAGATAAACAATTTCAGGATTTTGGCATTTTCCACTCTGAAATTCTGATGATGAATACCTAAATGAAGTGATTTGAGAACACCTGTGCTTTTTTTTCAGCCTCAAAAAATATGAATGCCATGATAATTTAACGGAATTTTCTGGTTCAATTACTGCAATGCTTCATCTTAGAAAATCCATTGTTCAATAGTTCTTTTTGCAAAGATGAATCATTGAATGAGGGCTCCTTGATTGAAGTATTGTAATGCTATGTCTTGTTTAATGGATTCCTAAGGATTCTTATTGATTGTTGAAGGTAGTGGAGGCAGCTTTAATATCCAGAACCCAGAGATTGGAACAGATTTTGATGGAAGTGGAATCTCGAGTGAGTATGGAGACACAGTGAGTACTAGTGCAGTTGTTCCTTTAAGTTTGATGACCACACATTGCAACTTGTGTTAACTTCACAAGTTCCCTGGATGCTGAAAGATAGCAAGTTCTATGCCAAAAAAATTAAAAACACGAGAATAACACGTTCATGAAATACCATGAAAATAGGTTTCATTATATAGTTATTTTTATTACGCATTCCACCCCCATTTTTGTTAACTTTTTTTTTATCTCTTATATATTCATTGAATAACTTGTGTTTTTCTTTTATCTAAACACAGCAATGTAGAGCTAGGTTGCTTTTTCTAGAGAAAGACATTGGTATGAAATTATGATTCATGTATGCTATTATTGATGATTTGCCATGTAGAAGGCTGATTACGTTGGAAACATTCTTTTACAATAATTGCTGGAGACTTCTAAAGAAGAGGAAATAGGATATCCATATTCTCTATTGTTACTGAAAGTTTGTGCTGGTTTTGTAATTGGCAAGGATGTGCAAACATAATTTTACGTACTAGTAAAGAAGAAATGTTTGAATCTTGAGGTGTCTAGTCGCCCTTGTGATTTACCCTCTAAAACTGCCCCTGTAAGCAAACAAGGGAAAGGGAATGAATGGTTTCTTGGGAACTTTATTAGATGGATGGTTCTGGCGTTTCTTGTTGAGACTTGTCTGTGCCATCTAGATTCAGAGTCTTTTTTCCGTGTATGTTTTACATGTCCACATTAAAACAATTAATTTCACCACTTCATGTTATGTTTTGAATAATCTACATTCCAGGTGGATAATTTCACATGGTACTGCTAATGTGTATAGGGAATATTGTTAGATATGTGAAATAAGTGAATTCACCTAGCTGATTGATTTGAATTTCTTTTAATGATTTGTTTTTAGAAATGTTCTTTTTTCCAAGGTTATGAGGATGTAAGATATTATCTCTATCTGGATCGTATTTTTTCCTATAGGACTTGGCAAACCAACATTCATTTCACCCACTATGCATAGAGGAATCAAATTTACTCCATATGGTTAAATTGGGTTTAATCTGTGTCCTTATGGATATGTCTTGGTTCCCTCTGTTGGATTTGCCATTGCTGTATCTCCTATAGTCGCGACTTCTTTTTTCCTGTTTTTCAACATTAGTTTTCTGCCTAAGAATTCTTCACTCCATAGGTTGGATGGTATTACACCTTCCTTCATCTAAGGACCTACATTGGCTCCTTTAACTCTTCTGGTTGGGGCTATCATAAACACTATTGATTGTTATTATGAACATCTGTTTCTTCTGTTTTGGTTAACCATGCTGCATTTACGGTTCTTCTGGTTAGATATCTTTTCTTTGTCCTGTTCTTCCCAGAGACAGTTTTTCATCTCCTGGTGCTCCATTCTATTTAGATGGGTTGTTCTTCTCATCATCTATCTTCTGTATGAACAAACATTTTATATGTTTGTAAACACATATTTTCTTCATTTTAGTCATGATGTTTGTGTTAGCGTTTGTAAGTGTGCTTTGTTGTAGTGGTGGTGAATTAATGCTGAATTGGTAATTTATCCATGATTTGATAATGGTGATGAATTTGAGTGTTGTTGATGTGCTTGTGCTCACAGTTTGTATGATTTGTTGCTGATTTTTAAATCTATCTATGATGTGGTGATTGTGATGGATTTGAGTGTTGTTGATGTGCTTGGAGTTACAATTTTTATGATTTGGTGCTGATTTATTAATCTATCTATGATTGTGCCCCTAATTTAATGATATGGTGATGATTTGTCTATCTATCTATTATGTGGTGATTGTGATGGATTTAAGTATAGTTGATGTGCTTGTGCTCACAATTTGTATGATTTGTTGATTGTAATGGATTCTAGTGCTATTGATATGCTTGTGTTCATGATTTGTATATCTAATAATTGTCATAGATTTCAGTGTTGACGTGCTCATAACTTGTATGTTGAATAATGTCTCTTATATGCATTGGTTTAATGATGTTTCTTTGTGAGTGTGTGTGTGTGTTTTTTTGTTTACTTTTTTTGAGAAACAGTTGGGAGACATTATATTACAGATGAAAAAGTACAGTAGGAGCAGGGGGGAGAGCCCATATAACAGCAAAGACACAAGACAAAATTGGGTAGAAGGCTTTTCAAAACAGCAAAAGGGCCATCCGGAGATGAGGACCCATTCTCCATGTCATAGCCACTATCCCCTACAAAAGTAGGACATCGACAACACATACCCTTAACAAATAAATAGTAATGACATGCCAATAAGGAAATGGCAAATTCTTGGAAATGCAATAGGGCTTTTCATGCCCATGAATCAAATTGACAATAGCATGCCCATGAAAGAGTGCAGCTCTTGCTACGGAGTGCTCTAATAGCATGAATCAAATTGACAATAGCATGTTCTGGTCTTCTCTTGTGCTCTTTGCTCCTCATCACTTCTCCGTCATTCTGCAGCCTTCCAGATACTAGCATCAGATATATATTTTCATGGTTTGAGGGGGGGAAAAAAACTAATCATTGAATAAAATGAAAATCAGATCTATAGATTGCATTGTTGCTGTTTGCTTTTCATGATAGTCATTTAGTAGCAATGATTGAACTAAAATCTAATTATGGTTATGGTGTTTTGTTCTAATTAGACACGATTTTTTAAAGAGGATAACATTTCACTAATTTCCTCTCCTTGGAGTTAGGAGGAGAGATGGGTGGGAGTGTAGGAAGCATAGAGAATGCAAGGGTGGTGGATTTGAGCAGAGGGAGACAGGATGCTAGAGGTGGTGATCTGGACCTAGGTGAGGGTGATGATGGTTTCTTTGGTCTTGGCGTAGACTTGGGTTTGGATGTAGGTGGGGCTTTAGGCAAAGTTAGTAGCGGTGGTTTGGTGGATTCTGGAATCTTGCATGCAGAGGCCTCTTGGCTATTGGGGGACTATATGGTTGCAGGTTCACAGGTTGCTAGAGGATGGGCTACGAATTGTGAAACTCAATCTGGTGGGGAAATTCATTTCTAAGTGGGCTTGGCCCACAATGGAGCTCATTAAGAAGTGGACCACCACAAACAAGGGTGTTAGTAGCATTGAGATCTGTAGCTTAGTGGATGGTCTACTTCTTTTTGTTTTTCAATCCCTAGAAGATTAGGATAAGGTTCTTTTGGGTGGTTAGTGGTTCTTCTGAGCCCAAGGGTTAGCTCTTACTTATTGGTGGCCAAGGACTCATAGAGATCCAGAGCTATTTTCTAGGGCACCTATTTGGATCAAGGCCTCGAGTGTGCCCTAGGAGCTCTAGACGACATACTTTCTTAAAATCCTGGTGGAGTTCTCTAGGGAATTTATTAGTTTTGATAAGTTTACCAAAGATATGGGGTTACGCACGTTTTTTTGTCTAGTGGTCTTTGTCTTCCAAAGACTTGGTCAAGGAGATAGTCTTGGATTTTCCTTTTGGAGAAGAAACAATCATGGTGGAATATGAGAATGTCTAGGTTGATCAATGGCCTATGGTGCCTGCATTGTTAGATTCCCCTTGCATGGTGCATGGAAAAGCTACCATGTAACCAAACATTGCAAATTCAAGCCTAAGAACCCCACCCAAAAACCCTGCATTGATGTAGGGTGGACGCTGGTGGGATGATGTAGTTGTGGTTGATCTTATGCGGTTTCATGTCCACCTATTGGCTCTCCAAAGGAATCCCCTAGGAAGACTGATATCCTAGGAGCTGCCCATGATGAAAGTTTCATTGTGGCCTCCGATTCAAATAAGGTTGGACGTCCATCAGGGTTGGTGGCTTGGTCTAAAAAATCATAGCTTGAGGTGGACCTTGGTTCATAGATCACCTTGAAGGAGGTCTATTAGAAAAGATCCATGGGAATCCTCTCATGGAATTGTAGGGGTCAAAGTATGCCCTACAAACGAAATACCTTGAAAGATATCATGCATATAGAAGAATGTAATGTTGTTTGCTTGCAGGAAATCAAATTGCAGTTCCATGAGTCCCACTGGTTGCCATGGCCAAGATAGGAGGTTCATTTTGTTGCATGTAGAGGTCGGGTGGGAGGTCTAGCCATGCTCTCCAGGTTGTTGTTGACTTTAGTTGACTTCAACTGGAGTGATGACTTTTTTGGTTTCTTCGAGGATATGGCTTACAAATTTCTATAGGCCACAACGATAGACTGGCTTTGGGAACTTAGATGAATTGCTATGATGATCCTAGACAAACAACAGTGGATCATCATTGGGGACTTCAACCAACACTTGCATTGTTGGGAGAAGTTTGGGGGTGACATAGATGATCCTCTCGGTTGTCAATCATTTTTGCCATTTTTATAGGATCATGATCAGATTGATGTGGAGATCAAAGGCTGCAACTTTACCTAGTGCAATTGTGACATCTTGTTCCCGAATGTCATGTCCAACATCAAATATACATTATATTAGACATTATGTGTAAGAAAATAATAGGGAAAATGCAAAAGAAAAGAGGAAAGAATGCTTTATTGATGTGGAATAGTGTATCTAGATCATGCTTTGAGAGTGTTCCTTGGGGTTTTCTTTCTTCAGCATCTATCCCTTAGAGGCAATCTAGCATTGCCACCATGGTTAGGCCTATTACTGACCAGAAGGGATGGCTAGTCCTCTTCATGTCCCACTTCACCTAGCACCCGTTACTTGCCTTTTCCAACTCCTCAACTCCATGCTAACACGACCTCTATGTTTGGGTATAAATGGCTTAGGTCAAACCCCCAAAGGTCACCTCAAGAGACACATTCGTTATTACAACACAAGTCTTAATTACAACTCCAATTTTAGGTCTAGTTACGATAATGATAACACTTGTTATGAAGAGGCACCATCTTTGTTATGTAGCAGCACCATTTGGTAACAAAGACACTACAATCTACCCCCATTAGGCTTCGTTTGTCCTTGAACGAGTCCACATTCATTATCTTTTTCTAGCTCCAATGCTTCTTTTATGATTTTATACTCCAATAATTTGATTTCTCCTTTGGGCTTGAAGTTGTTTCTTGCTTATTCTGCAAACAAAACATATGTGAGAAGAATTTATATAAGTATTAAATATTACTTTATCCAATACTTGCCTCATTTTCTAAGATAATGACAAGAGTTGAATTAAAAATCTATCAACCACCAATCACCAGCCCTAACCAGGGTCACACAAAGTGCAACTTATATCTGGTTATCCAAGGTAGGGCAAATCCTTATTCTCAACTTGCATTATTGTAAAAAATTTACTTATCAAATTAAAATATAAATTAAATAATAAAGAAAATTATGAAAATCATAAATAAAAGTAAGATTAAGATACTTCTTGATCTTGATCAACCTTTTGAATTTATGGAACTACTTGTAGTTTTGCCATAAGTGGTATATGATCAGATGGTTTTGTTCGGGACAAAAGGGCTTGATCTTACTTCTTCTCAACTTCTTCTTTAGAAATTAACTCTAGTAACTTGGTAACTTGGAAGAATCAAATATTGTACCAAATATAATCTAGGGTCGTAATGAAGAATGTTGTTGATCCATCTTCATTAATCATGGCAAAGTAATTACTGAACTATGGTTATTGATGAGTACTATCCATCAACATCATTTGTTCCCAAATTCCAGAATCTGATTTATCTATTGAGGCTTTGAAGTAAGTAGAATATGCACTAGCCACTGGAATTTCATGTTGAATTGATGGGAACATCTTCAATTTAGGTTCATCTTCCAAGGATTCCTTTACACATTTATATTTTAAGAATTGATAAACATCACTTCTAACTTTCACATTGAAGTCTCCATAAAGGACAATTTGCATTGGATTAGTGTGGCTTAGGAATAACTTATTCTTCAAACTTTCCTCTATTTCTTTATCAAGTATGCTTCTTGGCATAGTCTAACATTTGGACACATTGATGTG
The DNA here is from genome assembly GCA_015680685.1 of Gnetum montanum. Classification (NCBI taxonomy): domain Eukaryota; kingdom Viridiplantae; phylum Streptophyta; class Gnetopsida; order Gnetales; family Gnetaceae; genus Gnetum; species Gnetum montanum. The sequence goes on from MNCI01015405.1 coordinate 258,730, forward strand.
GCAATTAAATGTGTGTTAACCATACATATACATCTTCCTAGTAACTCAATTTTTAGTATCACTACCAAAGCTATGTGGCTTCTCTGGAACCTTGACTGTTCTTTCTTTTCCATGATTTGGAGTTCTGGGATTTCAAAAATCATATCATCTAAACTCCATTCAAATCTCTATATTGATTCAAACTTGGCTTCTTTATAAAAGATTGTGCAACCATCCATGTTGTGATTTCTACAATAGTCTTGAAAGAAGAACTTCTACAAGAACCTTTTTGCTTGTAAATACCTATGTATCCCATCTTTCCCAAGTCCGGTTGGGATTGGTATAGAAATTTTGTAGGCACAAAACATTAACATCCAAATCTTGTAACTTTGCTAAGATGCATGACTATCGATATTCATGCTAGTCTAAGCCCACGGTGGACATAGCGAATGTTCTTTTTCACTGGCTAGCCATCTTGCAAGCATGTTGTATGTTGCAACTTGCATTATCATTCTTGGATTTTCTTCAGGGTCATTATTCTTTATAGGTATCATACACCTTGTCGGAACAAGATTATGACTCTCCATGTTGGTCTATTGTAGTATGATTTTGGTTGTAGGATCAATTCACATACATCTTCTTGATGATTTTGGTTCACCGGCTGATTCATCAATTGATTCTTCAACTAACCTTGTTGTTAACAACTAGGTACATTACCTAGACTCTTTAGTGACCTTTCTACCCCCTTAAGAACACTAACTCTGTCTATGTAACTAATGACAAACTAGAGGTTTAAGAAGCTAAGACTATCTATCCACATAGGTTAACACTTAATCTTAAGGTCAAAGAGGTTAAATTTGTAAGTCTCGACAATTAAGTTGGTAGGTATGATTAGCTAGTCTTATGTTATGGCTTCTTAAGGCACAATTTAAGGTATCATTGAATTATTGAGTATTTAGATGATAAATTTGACCTAGGTATTGAGTCTAGAAGGCTGAAAAATGTTAGAAATGGCTATTCATATGTTAAAAATCGACATTTTATGTCCAAGCTATGCTAAAGTTAAGTTTTTGAGGGTCTTGAGCCATTATGTTGGGCAAGGAGTAAAAACTAATTTTTGGAGTTTCATGGCATAGATTTGACTCCACCATTGCATCTAGGAGGTTGAAATCTATAGGAAACGACTCTTTGTTTGCCAAAAAAGGCTTATGGAGTAAAAAATTATCGCTTTTGGAGTTCAAAAGCTTAGGCATGGAAAACAAGACTTTTCGAGAGGTCACCCATCTTAATACTACTCTAGAGCAAGAGTGTTTAATTATGGAATTCATATCTCACTTGCTACCAAGGTGCCTAATTCCTTTTTTGATAAATTTTTGTCCATGTTTTAAATTTAAATTTTGCCACCTATTTTGTATAGGTGTTTTTAAATTTTTTGTTAACTGACGTAAAATTTTATGGTTGATTGGAGGATGGATTCTACGGTGCCTGTGGGGCTCCTATGTGAGAGGTGGGATTCCATGGTGCCCGTGTTGTCTGCGGAGCTCCATGGGAGCTAGGATTCCATGGTGCCCGCGAGGCTTTGTGGGAGGTAGGATTTCATGGTGCCCAAGGTGTTTGCGAAGCTCCATGGAAGGCAGGATTCCATAGTGCTTGCGATGTCCATGGAGCTCCGTGGAAGGTAGGATTCCATGGTGCCCATGGGGTTTCGTGGGAGCTAGGATTTGGTAAGTATAATATAATCTCATCCTCTCGCATCAAGATTATGTCTTAGATATTAAGGATAAGCAAGACATCACAACATTACCCCTCAAGTACTAGTTTTTTGTATGAATCTCATAGCAATAAACCTTATTAGTTGAGTAGGGATGAGACAATCTTGTGACTAGGTTGAATCCCTTAAATTTACCAATAGATAGGTCCTAGGTAATATGAGTATTGTCAAGTTTATAGGGGTAAGGTATTTAAGATACTAATTTTCAAATGAGACCAAATCAACTTAGGTCTTGGTTACTAACTTTTTAGAAGGAACTTAACGATGACTTGAATTCATTACAATTTAACAATAATATAAGATGGGTAAGAGTTACATGGATTGGTGTTTTACCCATGTTTTTTGCAGTTGATGTACCTTGGTGAGGCATAGTTTGATCTCCTCCTTGTTGATATCCTTGATTGAATCTTGGTTGGTGGGGTTCATGTTGAATAGGATACACTTCATGGTTCTTATGTAGATGTATGGATCATCTCGAACATATGATGCATCTGGTGGTGGTTCATGGCTCTCCCTGGATCTTGGCTCCATGGTTAATCATTAGGTTCTAGTTAGCCCATGGTTTTGATTGGCCCTGGGGTCGTTGTTTGCTCTAATACCAAATGTGACATCCCGTTTCCAGATGTCATGGTAAACATCAAATATACATTATATTAGACATTATGCGTAAGAAAATAATGGGGAAATGCAGAATAAAAGAGGAAAGAATGCTTTATTGGTGTGGAATAGTGTATCTAGATCATGCTCTGAGAGTGCTTCTTGAGGTTTTTTTTCCTTTGGCATCTATCCTTTAGGCAATCCAACACTGCCACCATGGTTAGGCCTATTACCAACTAGAAGGGATGGCCAATCCTCTTCTTGCCCTACTTCACCCGGCATCCGTTACTCACCTTTTCTGGCTTTGCAACTCCATGTTGGCATGGCCTCTATGCTTAGGTATAAATGGCTTAGGTCAAACCCCGAAAGGTCACCTCGAGAGACATGTCTATTATTAGAACATGCCCTTTCAGGTCTAGTTATGATGATGATAACGCTTGTTATGAAGTGGGACCATCTTCGTTATGTAGCAACACCATTTGGGAATGGGGATATTACAACAACCAACACTAGGGAAGAGAATGAATCATGACTCAAATTGATAGGATTTGGATTAGCACTAATCTTTTGTTGAACTATGACGTTGTTGTTGTGGGTTAGGAGAGGTAGGCTTTTGATCATAGATCTATGGTGTGTTAGGTGGACACACCTTCCTCACATGGTTTCAGTCCTTTTAGGTTTGAACGATTGTGGTTCTCGAAATCATGGTTGATGCCTCTTGTTGAAGATATTTGGGCTAACTATCCAAACAGGTTAGATTTGCATGATTTCTTGAAACAGGGGTTACTTAGGCTGAAAAGTGTGATTAAGTCTAAGAAGACAGTAAACAAATATTCTTTTAAAGCACTCAAGCCAACCTTGAGGGTGAAGCTCTTTGCCATCTAGGCCAAGCAAGAACAAGGAGATTTGTTGCTCAAGGAAGAACAAGCAGTGCTGAAGGAACTTCAAGACATTGCTTCTGATGAAGAAACTTATTGGCGACTAACGTCAAGGGTCTAGTGGCTGAAGGAGGGGGACAAAAACACTAGGTTCTTCTTCGCTAAGACGAAAGCTAACATTGGGGCTAACAAGATTCAACATCTCACTCATAGGGGAGAAAGTTTTACCAATACTGCTAATATTGTTTAGATTATGCAGGAATATTGGGTTGATATTTTGAGGTTTAGAGAAACCTCTTCTGTCTTTGCCTCTATCTAGTCAGTGGTGGTAGTTGAGGAAAATAAGAGCTTGCTTGCCTAGTTCAATATGAGTCAATTGGAATTGGCCATGACTTCCCTTAAAAAAACACCAACACCTCAAGCCTTGATGGATGGCCAATTGAAATTTTGAGTTGTTGATATCCTAGGCTGCAATTTCCATGACACTTTCAATCTAATGCTTCAATTGTAGCTAGTGAGGCAAGAAATCAATTGTTCTCGAATTGTGCTCATCCCTAAGGTCCCAAATCCCACTAATTCTTCCTAGTTCCAATCGATTGGGGTGTGTCATACACTGCTGAGACTTTTCATGAAGATTCTAGTTCAAAGACTAGCCCCCCTTATGCTAAAGCTGGTGGGCATTCAACATATGGGATTCATCAAAGGTTGCTTTATTTAGGACTAGATTATTCTTCTACAAGAAATTTTGTACTCCATGAAGGAGACTAGGTACCCAAGTATGTGCCTTAAGCTCAATGTCACCAAAGCATATGATACCATCAGTTGGACGGCCTTGAGATAGGTTATGAGCAAGAAGGGACTACATCAAAATTTCATTAATCTTTGCATCCAACTCCAAAAACATGGTACATATTCTTTTGACATTAGTGGTAAACTTTGGAGGTTTTCCTCCCCTTGGTGAGGATTACTTCAAGGAAGCTCCCTTTTGTTTTCTCTCTTCATATTGGCTATGGACATGATGCATATAGATTGTAAGCATGAAGGGGTTAGAGGATTGCAGATTGCCAGGGTCGAATGCTTTGTGGAACACTACACTAATGACACCATCCTTTTCTCTAGAATGACGGTTTCGTAGGCTCATGTGCTGAATAGAGCCCTTAGCAAGATGGTGATGGGGGTGAGGTTGGATATAAATAGAGGTAAGTCTGCTTTGCATATCTCTAATGCTAATGGCTAGGTTAAGGGGTTGATTTCTAGGTATTTTGTTTGGTGCAGTTATAGATTCTTACTTGGGCACACCCATGTATTCTTGCCACTGAAAAACTTCTTGGTCCAGTCTAATACAGAAGATCCAACAACGGATTGGACATTGGTCTAATCAGTTCCTTACCAGGAAGGCATGTCTTCTATTGGCAACTTTGGTCTTGTCTGCCATTGCCCATTCACTACCTCTATTGTTGATCCTTTGGTGGCCATTGTGCAGTCGGTGGATTAGTTGATTTGGAACTTCATTTGGTCCAAGTGTAAATGAGGAGAGCATATGCACCTCATTGGCTAGGACAAGGTTGCAAAACCTAAGGCGATTGGTGGGCTAGGAGTCTTGAAATTTCAGGACGCCATCACCATGGGGCTTGAGCACTTGATTAATCGTTTGATGTTGGCTAATGAGTATGCAACACAATGGATTCTTGTAATGAGGGATACATATCAACAATGGAGGGTGGGCAACTAGGACTCTTATGTATGGCAAGCTTTATGCTGGCATGCCAATATTATGTTCCAAAACAATTGCTTGGAGGCTCACCTACAGGATATTATCAAGCATATGTACCCGACAGTTGAGGGATGGAAATGCATTTGGGTGGGGAGACTCTTAGAAAAAATTAAATCTTTTTCTGGCTTGCATTGCATGGTTCCTTGTTACTTCACTATTTCCTCCATGCGCAAGGGCTTCACATCCTTGCCATTTGTCCCCTTTGCTCCTCTGCACCAGAAACAATCTTTCATTTCATATACCAATGCGAATTTTCCAAGGTCTTCTAGTGTGCGTTGGCCTTATGTCCCCCTCTTGCAGTGATTGGTGATTCTTAGGTGACTGCTATGCTTTGGTGCTTATGGAAAACATGCAACATGTTGATTTTTTGATCTGTATGGATTCCTCCTCTTGGGCAAGTTGTGGTGCTTGGGTTCAATTGTGGTAGAAGCCCTTAACGCAATGGGTGTCACTCCCATGTTTGAATCCATCTACCAAGGTTTTCAAGCAAATCAAGTGTTGTTGGGTTTGGTTCAGTGGGTATGATGGGTGGACCTACTTCTTTTTGTGGAGTGTGGATTACTCTAACTGAAGAGGCCATTGCAGGTTACTTGAACATTTCCATGGCCGGTGAAATTATCCTCCCCACTAAGTGGGGCCTATAGGACACAGTGCAATTTTTCTAGGCCCAGTTCCAAAAATGGGAAGTGGGCAGGTTCTTAGATTGGCCTTGTTGGAGATGTGGTTGGATGCTGCCAAGCTGGTTGACTAGTTCTTTATCCAGTCTAGTAATATTTGGAAGCTCCAAGATTCCCAGTTTGCCTTCCTCAAATGTTTATGGCAAGGATGTGTTGTGAACCTTCCCAAATTTGTTCTAGCATCCTTGTGAGGTCAGCGTTGAGGGCACCATTCAAGGTTCATCCTTACCTTATGGTCCACAATGCAGCCCCTTACTCCTTGGCTGGATAGGCCCTTTTTTGCTATGTATGAAAGACATCGGCCTCCTATGCTGAACCTTGTGGAGGATGTGGCATAGATTGGTGTTGGTTCGAAGTAGACTCTCGTTATTGGGGAGTCCTAGGTCGATGTTGATTTAGGGCAAAATCCCTTGGATTGGGAACCTTGGGCACATATCTTAGCTATGGACCTCATTCAGGGTACGACGGATGCTGTCGAGGCTGCCCATTAAGAGGAAAGGGTGCTTTGGGAGGCAAAGTGGCAACAACGGAAGGATGAGTTTAAGTGTATTCTAGAGTAGATGACCTTGCAACTTAAAGAGGCAAAAGGGGAGCTTAGGAGGCATGATCTAAGGGAGGCTGCTTGTAGGGGTGAGGTTGAAGCAGAGTTGTGCCTTCATCTTCGACAGGAGCTTTTCCATGAGGAGCAGGAGAGAGTTCTTTGAGAGGCTATTGAAGCTGAGCAGAGGAAAAAGGATCAACTGGCAGAGGAGCAGCTACAACGTCAACAACACCTTGTGCATGAAACCAATATCTGCCATTGGTTTTAGAGGAACTTTGCTGGTGGAGGTTGCCCAAGCCTGGCTAGTTGACAAGCTCCATGCCCAGATCCGGGAGGAGCTGTTGTAGGAGGAGGCTACTTGCAAAGAGTGCGAGAGGGTGGAGTAGGCACAACAGGAACGAGAACAGGATGAGGAAAGACAAAGACAGAAGCAATTGGACTAGGCACACGAGCAGAGCACACGCCAATGGCTTCGGGAGGGGTGTTGTGCGTACGTTGTTTTGGGCATAAATTGCAACTGCTCGTGGGGGGGGGGGGNTCAGCAGGCCGCCGATTTTGTAGATTCTGAATTGCACCGTAACATGTTGGATATTCTCCATGCTCTCGAGCACCCGCACTGCGCGTGTCAGAGACTACCGACACATCCATAGCATCAAGTTGTGATTGGCTGATCTGGCCTTTTGTGCTGTGATTTTATGATGTAAGTCTATGCCTTATGTTTTTTGTGGTTGGGGGGCATTGCACCCCCTCCTCCCACCACACCACCCCCTTGATCATGGGATCATCTGTGTTGGCCACCTTTGGTGACCCGATTTTGTACTTTACTTTTTTTTAGTAATTTCATCCCAAACATTTTCTCAACGAAAAAAAAAACAAGTGCCTATATGTCATAATGAAGGTCAACTAGAACACTACTTGGGCTGCGTTATGGAGATTCATTTGTAGAATTTCTCCCAAGCTCCATCTTGATGCCCTTGGCAATGGAGCCAGCTAGCACCTCAAGGAGGAGGCATACACGGGTTTTCAATAGGTGGCAGCCTTTATGGCTACCAACAGGAGGAGGAGTATAAGGATTTTCAGCAGGTAGCAGCCTTGATGGCTACCAAAAGGCATAGGGCAGTTTTGGACGCCATTCATTACCAGGAACATGTAGTTTGTAGCTGCACCCACTTGCAACGGCCTATATAGATCTTGGGCCCAAGGCCCCTCCTTTTGTCTTTGGTTTCTGTGTCTATTTCTGATTTTTTGTTTTGGCTGTGGTGCTTGATGCTGGGCCTTATGGGCCTTCGTTGTTTAATTTCTTTATGTTGGTTCCCTTCCCTTCTAGGCGGTTTTACAAAGTTGTGTGATTTTCAAGTGTCAGCTCTGGTAGACCGTTTGTGTGTGGTCGAGGTCTATTGTTTGGTCTGATAAAAATAGACAGTGGTTTTAAGGCCTTTAAGATTTGGGGGTCTTTCATCCCCTTGTTTCCTCGATGTACATATATTTTTGTTAATACATATCCCAAACTTTTCTAAAAAAAGAAGAAGAAGAAGAAGAAAACAAAAGACATGATTTTTCATTGATGTTAGAATATTAGAGAATGACAAATTATGCTGAATGAGCATTAGAATTTATTCTACAGTTTTGTTTAAGTCTTATGTGGTTGTACATAAGAATATTAGAATTCATTTATTTATTATCATAAACAAAATCTATAAGATAAAAAATGCCTTAGATTGTTATCCTGTGTCGATGCTGATTCTGATAATAAAGGGCAATTTTTTCTTTTAATTTGCAAGATAGGTAACGACCTTGCTTGAGGTGGTACCCAATAGGTTAACCGCAGACACATTAGAGCAGTTGCGTCTTAGCAAACAGGCACTGGTAATGTCTATATGTAATGTTTTTAATTTGGGATGGTAACATCATGTTTTATGCCACTTTTCCTGGCTACCATGCATTAAATATTTGAAAGGGACATCGTTTCAGGTTGAATTGGCTTCAAGAACAGGCTCTTTAAGGCAGATGCTTCTAGAACTACTTGAAGATTCAAATGTTATTCGTCGCATTGCTATACTAGGTAGAAGCTGTATTGTTAGAAAAAGTGATGGATCAATTGAATGCTCACTTCCACTTGATAAGCATATTGCTGAAGGTAAATTTGTTTGATTTCCATGGTCAGGGTTATCTAGCTTAAGTTGCTAACAAACATTTCTTCCTCCAGTTCTTCCCGCATATATATTTTTATTCCAAGGTGTTGTTTAGCATGCCATCTCGTTCAGGCATGCGTTTTCGGTTAATTTAAGTTTGTAGGCTTTTGAACTATGTAGATGTTCTTATTTCAACTGTTATTAAGGTTGTTCTGCAGGTGATTTTAATGTTCTGCCGCAAGAATAATCATTGTTAGCCTCAGTTATTGATGTATTTTACCTTATTACCAGCGAACCTAATTGATAGCTTGTACAGGCATTGCTGGTCATCTGAAAGAAACTGGTTCTTAGCATTGTTTGGTTTGAACCTTTATAGGTTGTGTTCATACCCCTCTTACATTGGATGGGTACGAACAAGTAGTATTAAATAAAATTAGTAGCAAAGCTAAGGCATTAAATTTGAACAAGGCCAAATGTCACCTGCACAACGAGAAGAAATTAACAAGTTAATGGTTGCTTTAGAAGTGAATCTTCTGGATCAGCGTTGGACAAGGTTGAAGGTTAGAATGTTAATAAATGACCTTTGTGCATTAATTTGAAAGCAGTAAATAAGGTTTGATCACTTAATGTTAATGAATGAACGACGGTTGCTTTAGGGGTACAGCTTACATTGTATGGATTCATTGAATGTTTATCGTGAACTGTAAGATTTTGAAATGTTAAATTTAAATCTTAAGTTCAGAATGAATTATATCAAATGGATGTTAATCACATTTAAACCCATAAATGCAACATATCTGGAGTGAATTCCTGGATTGTTCAGAGTACAAAAGTGAGCCTGGAATGTCAGGAAAATGTTTTGGATTTTTTAAAATTTCTTTACCAGGAGAACTTTTGTCTGAATTAGTAGCATACATAAGCCATAAAATGATGCAAATGTGTTTCAGTGTAGGAAGCAATTATGATGCACTATCAATATGGTACTTGTTTTAGTGCCTTATAAACATTACCTTTTTCATGTATTTAATGTAGTCATTCTATTTCGTTATATTCTGAAAAATCATTCTTTGGTGCAGAGGAAGCAGAAGAGGTAGAAATGCTCTTAGAGAATTATTTGCAGAGGTATAAAAAAACCTCATGCATAAATTTTTTAACTACATAAAAGTCATCATTCTCATTTCATTGTTTTTCCTGAAATAAAAGATTAATATATAAATGGGAAATATGAAATATAGTATGTTCACTTTCCATTTTGATTTTTCTTTATAACTGCTTCCAAAATTTATATATATCTGTTTTTGTTTTCAGAAAAGTTGCTAGATCTGCACAAAGTTTTTTTTTAAAAAATGAAAATTTGGCATTCCTAGGCTAAATGAAATCTTGAGTAATGGCTTAACTGATTAAAAAAAAAAGTAAAAAGAAGGTTTTATTAAAACTAAAATTTAAATTTGAATTATAATCAGGAATTCCTTTGGATATTATAGTGGAATGAGAAGATGGGAGACGAGCAATAAAAACAGGGGAATTGCACATCGGTTGGGGAATCGTCAGGGTGGCACGAGTGCATTTGATGTTGTCTACAATGGGGCCTTGGAAGGAGCTGATGGGCGACTGGGGGTTCCAGGTTGATCAGTTGACAGTGAACTCTAGGCTCAGTTGCTCTTTTGCTAGTATAGTAGCAGTACTAGGGGACTTGATGGCATAGTCATCATGTTCTAAGGATGATGGGAAGGAAGAACAAATGAATGATTGGCAAGGACTTTTGGTTCATAGAGATCAAAGAGGGCCTGACCATCAAAATCCTAAGAGGGTTATCCAACAGCAAGCAAGGAGATAAGAGTTTACACTAGTTGGAATGTTCTCGAGCAAGGTGTTGATCCTATAACAGATTTCCGTGGGCACATTGGTAACGGCTAAGTTATGGTCTGAAATTTACACCTTTAAATGGTAATGACATTTTTTTGGGGGAATCAAGAGGCTATGAATGATGTCTTAGCAAATGCTGCTAGCCTTTGAGATGTGAATGCTTGGAGCTAACTCCAAGAAAAGAATGAAGTATGTTTGTGTAGAATGTAGTAGAAACAACTTAACAAAAATGTATTCAAATAATTCATCCACTACACCAAATATGAAGAGAAGCCTCTTTATAGGCTATTCTGGGGTTAGGTTTTTTTGGTAACCATAAAATGAAACTTTGTATGGTGTTGGAACTCTAACCATGTGATATGAAATTAAATATTTTTTAGGGAAATTATAGTGCTTGAAGGAAAATCCCTTGTAAAATGCATATCAATCTTAAAAACTAATGGTGGCTGATCATCCCATGTCAAATCAGTGTTTTTTAAACTAGTAATTGATTGCCAGTTTAGAAATTGGGCCCAATAATATTCAAAGGAGAGATGGAGCAGTGAGTGGGCAACTATGAGCATGGAGTGGAGGACAAGATTGGTAGTGGCTTGGAGGAGCAAGGGCGATGTGGATATGAAGGACTGATGAGACCATAGCAATGGCAAAGAGACTAGTAGTGAGGCCAATGTAGAAGAACATTGTAGGGCCCCTAATAACCATCCTCTAAAGATTAGTATAAATTGTTTTTTCCAATCCTCTTAAAACATGGGATTATACTTATGTTAGAAACTAATAAGGATGTGACCCATAATAATGGGTTGAGTACAAGGCTTATGTATCTTTTTCCCTCATTAGACTTAACAAATTTTGATAAGATGAGACCTTGCCACTTCTCATAATCATAAGGATCGATGCATTTATTGCATACCATCTATCTTTAGTAGCACTATGATACCTTAAAAATTAACATTGTCCAAGGTAGTTGCTAACACTTCCTATCACTTGCAAAGCTAGAAAACATCAAACATTTTGGTGACTCACTCGTTTCAAGTTTCATTTTACAAGAAACACCAATAGATGTGGTTGGATGTACTCTTAGTCCTTTACTATGTTTCCACAAAAGATCATTTAATCTATAATAGGCTTCAAACAATGGCTGGGAATAAAAAATGTATAGGTTTCAACAACTTTGCCCATGCACTGTGGTGTTTCATCCCCACATTAAGGGCCATCCAACTTGAAGAATCTAGTCATCATTCAGCTGTGAATTGGGTTATTTGTTGGGTTCTAAACTACACAAACAAGGCTTGACTCAACCATCATTTTTACACTATACCTTAATATACCTCCCAGATAGGTGACTGGAAATTGTACATGAGGTGGATACATACTTACAAATGGTGCATGCATCATTGAAAACCTTCGGGGTGTTGTGCAACTCAACCCTCTTATGTCCAATTGCTCAAGATATTAAGTTGAAGTAAGCATATGTATGGTTAGGGTTGGATAGTGGTGTTCATCTCTACATCCAGGGTAGGGTGTATGCAAAATAAATAAACAATGCAACTATCCATTCAAAGTGTAGGGATGAATATATTATTATTAAAATGATTAGTTAATAATCCCTAAAAATACCATATCCTTCACACAATGTACACCAATCAAATGTAACATCCACCTAATTAGTAATCGTGAGTTTAGGTGAATTGCTTATCCTAGGGTCCAAAGGACTTCTAATCATAATTCATGTGGGTTAATTTTATGGAAAGGAAATAAACATATATAATTACACATATTTTCTTTCTTTTGTTTGCACAAGTAAAAGAATATAATTGTTGATCAATAAATGGGGTTAGCATATTGAAGCAAAAGTAAATAAATAATATTTACTTTGCATGAAAAGAAAATCTAACTATGACAACATGTACAAAACATTCATGTAATGAAAGACTGACTCAAAGAAGACTTCCAGGCTTTCAAGATGCAATATTTCCATCATACAAATGAAAGAAGTAATTATGCATCTCAAGTGTATTTTAAATGCCATAGAAGAACTATAGCTTACATCTTACAATGGAGAGAGTTACAATAGTTTTTTNAAGCCTTTGCACATCGACAATATCCCCTAATCTATGCCCTACTATAAATAAGTGAAATCAGAGCCCACAAAACAAGTTGCCCTTGTCAAACATTATAGATGCTAGATGACCTTGGACGATAGGTTCCCCTTCCGCTTGAAGGTACTCAACATACCATCCAACTCTCACTTTTTGGATCCGTTGTTTGTTGAGGCATGGTGCATACCATTTGCTACCGAACTTTAGACACCAGTTCTGCTTGGATTTGAATCCACAACTCTTCCTGCAATGTTTGCATAGTCATCTCTTCCTGCCTTTCCCCTGCTCCTATCCACCTCATTTTGTAACTCAACCCTCTGGCACTCTACCATATCCGTCGTTTGCTGTAGATCAGCATCCCGTGTCGTCCATTGGGCTTCCCAAAACACCTTTTCCTCTGGCCTTGCCATCTCGGCTGCCTCCCTACTAGCTCTTCCAACTAGTGCCTCAATCTCAACTAGGGTTATCAATGCCTACGCTGCTCATGATGTGCTAGTTACCTCCTTCAAACCCTTACCCATTTGTTGGTCCTCCACTACTGTTGATGCCTTTTCCTTCTAGTATCTCAGGTATGTTGTTGCTCATACACCAACCATGGCTCTAATCTCGGTGGCCACGGTATCACAGGCATTCTTGGTTGCCAAAGGGCAAGAATCAAACTAGGATGCAACCTCAGCCATTTACGCCTTAACAAATCTAGAAAGAATCGTGACATGTTTACCTTCAACCCATGTTTCAAGAATCTAAGGAAAGTGAAGTGGACTCCTAGAGACTTGTGCAGGCTACCTGACTATACCAAAAACCTATTGATCAACACAACCATGGCCTACCATAGTGATGGCAATGCTGACTTGGGCACATGCCTACTAGCAGTCTTGGGGACCCCTTCCCAAAAAAACTCTCTAGCATACTCATGACTATGAACCATTGGCAGGATGATCTCCCCCTCCACCAGCACTCCAAGTGTCGTCACAAGTCCTAACTCCGTCAGGAGAATCTACTTCCCCCAAAACAAAGTTTGTTCTCCTTCTCAATTTACGAAGAAGGACTCATTCACCAAACCCAACTCTCCTTCAATTTGTGCTAGGATCTCAGCCTACCTAGCCCTTTCAATTAGCAACTAGAGGTTAGCGTTATCCTTGAACTCCCTCACCATCGGTTCACAAAAATGTGTCTATCCCATACTCCATGATGCTTTTGCCCATAGCTGTACCCCAAGTGCTCAGCAAGGCAATGTACCCCAGCCACCTCCAATCCTCCCATCCCCTTCGAAACACAGTAGTATTTCAGCATGTCCATCACCATGATGAACAGTAGTGGGGAAAGTAGATACCCCTACCACAAACCTCTTTTCGAGGCCTCAAACCTCCATAATCTGTTGTCAATGTTGAACTCAATGGATCCTTTGGCCATGTAGCTATACTACACCAAGTCTCTCAAACTCTACCACATCTTGTAGCCCACACAAGAAGAACACCAGGGTTGGATAAAATGGTGGGGGCTAACACCATCAAGCACCTCTAAGAACTAAGCCCTTGTAGTCCACACAAGTGATCACTAGCTTTAGATAGAATGATCGCGAGGGTGTGGGGTAGGGTGCAAGGTGGTGAGGCAGGATTTCTTTTAAAAAGATCACAAAAGCATGAAATACCAAGTGCACATGACACAAAGAAAATGCTAATTCATAAGCCCAAAACATGCATGCCAAAAATCCAATCCAAAACTTATGGAAAATCATATGCATGACTCACAAACTCACAAGACAATCCCACATGTCTTCATAAAATAAGCATCACTTGTCCAAGCCAATACAACTTTAAACACCTATTAAAAATTTCTTCACAATAAGGGTTTGAAATACACACCTCTAATGTTGAATCTGGTTGATTTGAAGAGGGAGAAGACACCTCGAGCTTGGGTTTTTGTTTAGCTAGTGGCCCAAAAAATCAGCTTCAAACTACAAGTTCAAGGAGTTGTCAAAATTTTCACAAAAATCAGAGAAAACAGTCCCTTGGATCAACCAACCAGTCCCCAAAAAATTAGTCACAAAAGCCTCCAATTACAGCAGCGAATTCAACCTCCCAAGAGCCCACAAAACTACTTAAGACAGTTCAAAGATGGCTGAGAACAAACAAGGAACAACCACTCTTATTCTCTTCTCAACTCCTCACTTCTCAAACTAGAATGGTCTCCCCTTCATTGGCAAAAGTGAAAATGAGAGCAAACCCTCTCTATTTATAGGATGAAGGGGACTGTAAAGCTTGGGTGAAGACTTGTGCACAAAATTTTACATAATGGGTAAAGACTAGACAACCTATTTTTCAAAAATCCCTTTTTTTTATTCATGGCATCATTACTACTTGACTTGGACAAGCAAGCTCTTGTGAGAGAGTGGACATGTGAGATTGACAACACTCATGAGAGTCACATGGCCCCTATTAAATGAGTTCTTTGTCCCATTTCTAGGCATTAATATGAAATGGACAATTTGCATATAAATAAAAATAAATGTCATCATAAGCATGTCATAGAGCATACATCATCATCCCATGTTGACTTGTCTTATGACTCCACCTTTTTGTCCTATTTTAAGTCACTTTTTTAGTTTATAGTTTTTTTTTGTCTTTTTATCTATTTTCCACATTTCTTATAATTTATCTAGTAAAAATCATTGATACTAAGTTTTTGGTACAAATCATTGATACTAAGTTTTTGGTACATCTTATACATATTGACTGGTTGTAACAAGCACAAACATGCCATAGCTACCATGCTAGAAATTAATATTTTAGTTGAATCAAGGAAAATACGGTCTCACAAGGTACTTTTTTTAACCATTTAATATTAAAAATTTAAAATTTAGGATTTGAATTGAAAAACTAATTGCCTAGATCTATACTCTAGGTGTAAAACTGAGTTAGTCTGCCAAATTTGAACATGATCCGACAACATTGAATTTATATATATAGAACTTAAAATAATAAATAATTAGACAAAAATTAGAAATAAATAGTAATCTTGTGTATGCCACATAAACAAAAGTCTTCATATTACTTAAAAGCATTAAGTACATCTGCAAAAATATATATGCTTTAAAACAAGTTTAAAGTGTTAAGTATTTAATAGAGTAGTAAGGTTACATGCACAAGTGTTTGGCACTATAGTAGTGGTCAAAATAGTAATGATTTCTTTGTTTAGAATATGTAAATGTAATTTAATTTCAGTCTTTTATGGATTAATAAANTTAAAATTAAAAATAATAAATAATTAGATAGAAATTAGAAATAAATAGTAATCTTGGTTATGCCATCCAAACAAAAGTCTTCATATTACTAAGAAGCATTAGGTACATTTACAAATATAAATATAAGCGTTAAAGCAAAGCAAAGTCTAAGTATTTAATAGAGTACTATGGTCACATGTACAAATGTGTGGTACTACAATTGTGAGGGTAGGGGTGGTCCAAAAGCTTAGTAGGAGGGTGCACTTAGGTTAGAGAGGGTGGTAGTGGGAACTTTTGAGGTGTTGTCGACTTGGGTGGATATGGGGCTTAGATAACTTTGAAAGCAATATTGAGGAGGCTTCATGCATGGATGGGAAGCTTTAGATTAGGGTTGCAAATGTGATGATGGCAACAAAGGAAAAGGTGATGGTCAAGTATTTGAACAGAAAATTTGTCTCCTCTGGTCCACAACCAAGGAGCTAACATATGGTGAAATGGGTGGCCATGACATGGAAGGTGCATGTTGGAGCTAACATATGGTGAAATGGGTGGCCATGACATGGAAGGTGCATGTTGACATCAAGGCCTTGTCTTGAGAGTTATTTCCTTTTGTATTTTTTTGACTTGGCTAATAGGGAGATGGCCCTTTGGGAGGCCCTTGGTCTTTTGTGCTAGGGGCTTGGGTATGGCCTACTACCATCTAGGGGCTCACGTAGATGCTGATCTCTTTGACCATGCCCTTGTTTGGATTTAGGTTAATGTTTTTCCATGGAAGGCTTGATCTGTTGGCTTTCTTCAAACCTCAATGGGGTTTTTAAAGTGAGTGTATCTCATTTGACAAGTTTATTGCATCTATGGATTGAATGGGCTTTCCCTGCTCTATGTTTTGAGGAGTCTTTGGGTAGTTGACCTTGCGTTTGAGATTCTAATGGAGAATACTATTGGCATGGAAACCCTCAAAGTTGAGTTTGAGAGTGTCTCAGCCATGCAAGCAGGAAAAGAGGCCTCTATATGATCACTGTAGGTAGGGAATGGAGGTTTATGGCCTATGTCTACAGGATGTCAATTTTATGAAAAACAGAACATAGTATAGAGGACTATAGGATTCACAAGAAGCGTGGTGGTGTTGGGGTTTCCAAATCAAGGTCAGGCCAAGAGTGGGGACCCAAATGGATATGAGACCTGCTCAAGAAGCTTTATTTCAAAAGCTTGAAGTGTAGGCCATGGTGAGATCCTTGGACAAGGAGAAGCCACTCATGACCAAGAACAAGTTATAGCTCTTATCTAAGTGGGTTGGTGAGAGGGCTAGTGAAATTGTGGCTCCCATTCCATCGATCATAGATTCTTAGAGAGATATAGGGATTGTGAAGAAGCGGTAGACAATTGTGCCGCCAATTAGTTGAGGATTTGATGTGTTCTAGCAAGCTTAACATGCTATTTTATGCCTATATGTAGTTACATTGTGAGCTTTTTGTATACACCATCATGCTGTATAGAACCGTCCACAATGTTTTATAATAAGTGTCGAGTTAGTTGTGTTTAATCAAATATATTAACTAATAATAACTAATTGTTGTGTTTATTTGTTCCTTGGATGTGATTGTTTCATTATGACTATATCAATGTTGATTCTGGTTCAATACCTTTATAGAATAACAATAATAGAAACTGGAGACTAGAAATTTTTATCACGTCCAAGAAATCACAGGATTTTTTGGTTGGTTACAATGCCTCAACATAGGTATGAAGAAAGTTGAAAATATCATTGATGTAATGCCCTTCGGGGCTAATCTTGGCTCTGTGGAGGGGGGCTGGGGGGGCGCCAGGCCCGTCCTCTGCCCCCCCCAGCCACTTCAACCTCCCCCAGC
>MNCI01015405.1:291404-351037 GCA_015680685.1 Gnetum montanum
ACCCGGGGCTAACAAACCCCCCTTATGGGTTCGTCGGTAGGCGTAGTTGGGGCGCTCCAATTCATGGAGAATATCCAGAGTGTTCTAGTGGTCCTCCGTGTCCATGAAACTGGCCACCTGCTAGATACCCTGCATGGCTGACTCCCGCCGACTCCGATCTGCTTGCAAGGAGCCTGCGTCCAAATGGAAGCGCGTCGAGGTCCAGTAGATATGGCGTCTAAGCTCAGCCCAGGAGCTCTCACAGTTGATGCCAAGAATGAGGTACGGGCACCGCCCCCTTCTTAGCCATTGTCGGGTGTTGTGCTCATGAGCTCGGTCAAGCTACCGTTGTTGCTGATCCTCCTCCTCCTCCTAAAGCTGCTCCTGCTCCGCCTGCTTCGCCTGCTCGCGCTGTCTCTGGGCCGCATCTTCTTGAATCAACTCTTCCCGCACTTGTGCCCGGATTTCGTCAATTAGGCGGGCCCTGGCAGCCTCGGTCATGAGGTCCTGCTGCCTCACCCGCTCCTGTTCTCGTTCAGAGAACTGGGCTTCCAGGTCTGCCCGGGCCTGCTCAAGGGCTTCATGTCATTTGGCTTTCCACTCCCTCTGCTCAGCCTCCCATGCCTTGTCCGTGGCCCTCTACGTGGCCTGCTAAAGTTCTTCGTGCCAGTTCCTATGGCCAGAGGTCTTTGGTGGGGGGGTGGAAACTGGCCTGTCAGGGCGAGTCGGGGGGGGGGGGGGGGGTGCCACTCCCGTTGGGTCCTCCGACCCCGCTTGCCACTCCCGTTGGGTCCTCCGACCCCGCTTGAAGGTGGAAGCCCAATCCACCCGCGTTTCAGGGGCACACCACCTATTCCCAACAGACCAAGTGGATCTTGTTCCCCCTATTCTGGGGGCTTTGATAGCAATTGTTGACTTTTCTGATGTAACTCAATTCAACATAATTTTTTATTTTTGTAGAATATAATGGCAGCAAATGCTAATGGATGATGTGGGCGGCCTAGCCATTAAAAAAAAAGTTTTTTCCAATTTTGAAATTGTGATATCTTTGCGATCTAGAACAAATATTTGTGGGAGTAAATGAGGATGGGATTGATTGAGATATGAAACAAATTGGAAAGAGAAATTAGAGCTTAGAAACTTGAAGAGACAACCAATGAGAAAAAATTCACATCAATTTTTTATTGCCTTCAAAACTAGTATCTACATCAATGCATGATCATCAAATTTGTATAAAAAGGTTGGGACCATACTTGGGGTTAATGAGAAGTCATTCCCCAATGATAAAAATATGAAAATAATGTAAAAAGAGGATGAATTGGGGCCAAAAACAAGTACATCAGCCGATCAATTCATTTTAATAAAATAAAAATCAATTTGTTTATTTGGTTGACATGATGACAAAGTGCAAATTTTGCCTTTTTTTCTCTTTTTTATCTTGTTGGAGACATGGGACATGACACTATCTCTAGCAGTTTCCACATGGCCTTCACATCCAAATGTTCTTTGACACACCTTATGGCCTCCTCCTCCTAGGTCTCTTGTTTGTTAGCTTCCCATCTCAACTCTTCTAATTTCTTCCCATAATTGATGCTCAAGCTTGCTTGGAAGGGCAACCTTTTGCAGCATTTGTTATCTTTGATTTTTGTGTTCATGTTCCCGTTTTTGTTGTTCCTCTTCTTCGCGGGCTTGGTCCATTTCTTTTTGTTGTTGTTCCTTAGCACATGGGCAATGCTCAATCTCTTAAGTGGCTCAGTTCAAGTCTACAATACATCTTTCTTCAAATTCATTTCTCAAAGTCATTGTTGCTGCATGATACAATGCAATTTGTTTTCCAGCTATTGTCTTGTTTCTACAAAAGTAGGCATCCATTGAATTGGCAAAGTGGCAGAGGTATCATTGTGGGGGTTATTCTCCTCCTGCAAGGAAGAGGCCTTATTCTAAGAAACTTGATGCATGGAGTAAGGCCTTCCAAAGGATCATTCACCCTGTTGCTCATGGGATGGTGGAGGTTGCAAAGCCTTGGCAACCCTCCAAAGGCCTAGGATCAAACTCAAATATTTGCCTCTTCTTCTTATAGGAGCGTAGCTAGAAAGAATTTGGGGAGGTTCACTGATCTACCTAGTTGAAGGCAGTGGAGGAATGTAAAATGAACATCTTGAAGCTTCAACATATTACCAGATTGTATGAAAAATGGTCAACAACCTTGGCCACATCTTGCCAGAGTAGCAGCAAATGTGAATTTTGAACCTGTCTGCTAGTAGTCTTGGGGATTTACCTCTGGGAAGAATAGGGTGGCATCTTAAATGTTGCATCTTGATGGCAAAACAACCTCCCTAGCATTCCAAATGGCAAGATATTCGACAATGGCTTCTTTGGATAAAAGAATATGTATCCCTTTGGAAGGGGTGTGTTCGTTCATTCCACTCCAACCTTTTGTGATTTCATTGAATCAATCATTTACAATGTCTGACTTCATAATAAAAAAATTTCACTCGTCAAAACTCTATATTGAACAACCATCATTTGGTTGGGTGGGATACGATTGCACAGCTAAGGGAGCTAGGGGGTCTTGGTATTTCAAAATTCATTGATTTGGTGATTGCGGGACAACAATAGTTGGTCCATCGGTTGACAAGACCTGACATGTAGCTCATTCCTTGGACACAAATTATCCATCAGAAATACAACCAATGGAATGCTACTTCACAAGATCCGAGGTTGTGGCGGTCGATGTGTGGACATGTTCATTGCATGATGCAATTGGGATGGCTCAATGTTCAGCCAAAAGACATCTTTTCAGGCAATTCCCCATGATTCCAAGGTGGTGTCTTGTATGGTAGGGTTGTCTACCAGAGAAAATTAAAGCATTCCTTTGGCTCATTAATCATGCGGTTGTTTTGGTCAAGGTGGAATTAAGGAGGAGTGGGATTCAAATCGACAACACTTGTCCTACATGTGAGCAAGCCACGGAGACATGGCAACACCTAGCCTTTGAATGTGCCTTTAGCATTGCGGTTTGGCGAAGTGCATGTATTAGAGCGCTGATTGTTTTAAATGGGTATTCCACAGCAACTACCATTCTCTGGTGCTTGTGGAAGGCACGTAACCAACTAATGTTCAGACATGTGTCGCTGCCATTGCTAGCATAGGTGGCTACAGAGGGTGTTAGGTCGTGCAAGGAAGCTATGGTTGCTATGGAAATGACTCCAACAGTTGAACTGTCTTGTCATCACTTTCAAGAGAATGCGAAACTACGGGAATTGGTGCAACAGGTTGGATGGGCCAGCTTTTTGCCGCAATTGTTGGGGGATCACATGTTGCCAAATGGCGAGTTCTTTGCCAACTAGCAAGGTGATTCCACAACCTTTCAAGGGTTTACCATCGAGCTGTTTGAAGAGGCATTAGCTAGGGCTTTGGGTGTGCAACTGATTGGATAGAGTGTGGACTCAATGGTGCATGGGCTTAGGGATGCCCATCATTTCTCCCTTGGATGGTCAATGGACAGGTGCCTCGGTTTACTTTGTCATTGTTGTGGCAGCTGGCAATGAAGCTCGTGGAAAGGTTCTTCATGCAAACATGCAATATTTCGAAACTCCAGGGGGTTCACTTTGTGCTCTTGAAGTGTTTGAAAATGGGACAGCTGGTGAATATCCTTGGTTTTTTCCTTGCGTCATTACATCGGAGAAGGCCCAGGAGACACTCAGGGCTTATCCTAGCTCTATGGCGTGCGATGCACCTAGTGCCTGAGATGAGGGAAATGGACCTAGAGAGCATGATGACCTTCCACATTGTCTATCGGAGGCGAAGGCAACGACCAGCTGCCCAATGGACAACGATTCTGGAAGGATGTATTGTCCTAGCTCTAATGGCATCCAAGCAATCTAGGCAATCTGATGATGTACCACACAACGAGTTGCCATAGGAGGTTTTGATAGACATGCATGCCCAAGTTGAGATGGAGCGAGAGGAAGCCGCGGCAGAAGCTAGGATGGAGGAGCACTAGATTTGCGAAGCTAAACGTGAAGCGAGAGAGGCCGTGTTCCAAAGGTAATTGGAGGAGCTTCAAGCACGTCACCATGAGGAGCTATGATGCCACAAAAGGGAGCAGGCCATGGTAGCGGTGGAGTTGGAGGAATGGATCAAGAGGGAGTTGGAGGAAGAGAGGACACATAAGGAGATACAAAGGCAAGAGGCCGAGAGGGCGGTGGTGACAAGAAAAGCACATGAACGTTGGGAGGAAGCAGCCCAGTAGGCTCAGCTGAAATGGGCACATGAAATGAACACCTCAAGGTGGCTCAATGATGGGGACTACCCATATGTGCGGATGGACATAAATATCAATGTGACGTGGCCAAGCCTTCATTGCATATTAGGATCACAGCGGCAAAGCTCTACCCCAATGGAAGAGGATTTGAAGAAGAACAGATGAGGAAAGCTTAGCATTTTAAAATGTTCCAAGAGGCGGTTGCGTTTGTCAAATCACAGGAGCTACGTGTGCAACTGGACACGCTTCACATTCAGTTGCAACTACACTGCTTTTGTGTTTGCCTTCCCCACCTCCCTCATGTTTTGGGGGATGAGTGATGTGTTAGTGTCTATTTTGGCAGGGGGTCTTTCGTTGTTTTCTTGTTATTTCTGTTATGTCTTGTTGGTGGGTTGATTGTTCTAGTACACCTTGGTTTCAGTTGCCCTTGGGTGGTGGTCGGCCCAAGGGAACATGGTTGGTGTCAGCCTAGGGGGAGACCGGATGACATTTTAAAGTTTAGGGGGTTCTATATTTAATGGTTAGTTATAGTTGGTGTCTAGGGGGTTTTCGGTTAAACCTTTTTTGCTAGGGCCCGGTCTATCCATTACTGATCAAGGCTTCTCCCCTGCTTGTATTTTCCTTCTCTCTTGCTCCTTTTTAAATATATTCCTGAAATTTTGCTCAAAAAAGAAAAAAAGGTTTTCCTTTATTGCCATTTCAGAAAGTATATGAAATTAAGAAATGAACAAGTCTTAAATCTCCAATTCACAGGTCACTTTTATTCTTTTCTAGAACCCAAATACTTGTTTGGAAGACTAACCCAATTGCTTTAATTTCATGCTAGAACATGTGTACCACCAGGTCAATTATATTTGACATTGAAGATTTTCTTGCATTTAAATATCTTTGGAATATTTTGCACAACTGTGCTTTGTGGAATTATTTTCAAATATATTTAGTTAAAATTTTAGCGTTTTTATTTAAAGTTATCTAATCTATGTTGTAAGGCAACTATTTCTTAGATGTGAATCATGTCATGGGCAAGCTGAACAACTTCTGGACTCTGCTAGAGAGATGGAAGATTCTATTTCTGTAAACTTGAGGTATGATGTTTGATTTCCAGTGTGAGGTTGTGATGCCGTTAGAAGACTGCAGTGACATCCAATTTAATATTTGTTCATAAAAATGCTTTGCAACTTCATGTACATTTTATCAATGCTATACATCATTTGATTGACGGACTTGCATTGTTTCTTCTTATATGTTCTAGAATACTAGTTATGGATCTTCAATGATCATACGATGAAATCATTCAACTTTACTTGATGTTTTCATATTTTTATTTTTTGATGAGCAGGTAAAAACAAATTATATTAATAAAATAAGATTTGAATTACAATGAGATTATTCTTTGGATTGTAACAATCAATCAAGATGATAGGATCAAATTTCAAAGGCTCAAAAATAAAAGTGAAAATATCAAGGTACCAATCAAATTCCTAACTTTGGAAATAAAGATTATAATTGCATAAGGATGACAGTCAGGTTCCATTTTATATGTTAAATTCTCCTTCCAATTTTTACTACTAGCAACCATACTCTATCTAGATTGATTTGTCTCTTTGAAAGTTATTTGATTTCTTTCGTTCCAGATTTGAAAAACCACATGTACTAGCAAAACACTGTAAATTTTATTAGTACGCTAAGTTCCACATATGTAAGTCCAACCTACTGTAAGATTTTATAAATATTTTGGCATAACAAAGTGTTGATTTGTAGCTTTTTAAACTTTATTCCAAATATGGGCAGGGCAAGACAATGCAGAAAGACATGATTACCATCTTCACAAACATTTTTATGTAAACATCTATTGACCGTTATCCATTCATGCTGCAACAAATCATCAATTTTTAAAATTTTTGCTTTCTGTGCTAATTCAAAAATTGTATGAACTTCAGGAATTAAACCCGCTTTCACCCAATGAATATCTTCTGTATCTAATTTACCTGTGCATAAAGTACCATAAGCCTTGGTAACTTTGTATGATTATTTATTCTCAGACCAATCCTTGCCATTCTGAAATTTATGCAGTGAATTTTCATCCATGCACATACTTTTTCAAGTTTTTCCCATATTGCAGAAGCACCAATAATATGCAATCCTTCTGGAAAGTGTTTTTTTTTTCTTTAAGTTCATTTACTTAACATGCATTGCTTTAACTTACATGACATTTTCATTTATAATTCTCCAAGATAATTTTCCTAAAGAGCCCTATTCAAATAATGTAATTTTTTAACTCCAGGTCCACCAGATTCCCATGGATGATAAACTGTATCCTAACTCAATAGATGAAATTTTTTGCCTTCCTCCTAATGCCGCTAAAGAAAATAACATTCTAATTTTTTTGGTATCTCTATTATCTCCTTTCGTTTACAAAGACATGAGTGTTGTGGTACAAATTGAAGACAACTGCAAATTAATTGCATCTTCCAGCCATGGTATGAAGCTTCCCTCACTGACTAACTAATCTCTAAGCCATTCTCTCTATAACCTCTCTGTCCATAATTCTAACTTATTTCTCCATGTTTAGAGTATTATTTTTCCATGAATTTTGAAATATGCTAGAGCTTTTCTTATTTCTTCATTACTCTCTTGTGCTTTCCTTCTTTTCACAGTACGAACCTTGCCTATTTTGTCAACTATGTTTTAGAAGTTAGCCTTGTTTTTCAATTATAAATTGAATATAAGTTACATTTGTTTAATTACTTGGACAGAAGCCCAAAATCTAAATGTATATTGCCTAATCCAATATTGATGGTTGATTATATATTGATTGAATAATAATACTGAAACTGAAACATGAGACCCTAAGCATCTATTGGACAGAGTTCGATTTTCAGCCTTTTCTTGTCACACAATTTTTGTATATCCCAGCATAATTATTAGGATTGAACCTTTTCCTTCTAAGATGCAAGTTCCAAGTCTTACCAACAATGATAAAGGCTCTTTTTCAAGGGTGCAGTTGCATAGATTGAAATTCTGAATATTTTCATGTAAAATAAGAGTTTCTCTGTGGAACAATCATGGGAGTGAAAGTTGATGGAATTATTGGACACCTTTCTGGTGTTTTTTCTTTGGTTGATGCATTAAAAATTTTTATGATGTAAATCTCTAACCTTGTGTTTTTATTCAAATATATAATCTTTCATTTTTTGCATGTATATGCTATGTCCTTGTATAGTTTCTTTGTAATTGCAAATCTATCTGATGCAGTTCAAGGCGTTTGGAAGTCGGCAGATTAGAGCTGCTTCTTCAAGTTGGCACTTTTTGCATTGCTCTTGGTGCCTTAGTTGCTGGTAATATCTGTTTCCACCGAGTCTGTTGCACACTACTATTCTATGTTATTTTTTGCCCCAACTATTGATCTAACACTTGATTCTGTGGTTATTTTTGAATTATTTCTCCTTATCCGTTAAATATGTGTTCATTTCAGGCATATTTGGAATGAACTTAAAGTCATACTTGGAAGAACGTGTGGTTAGTTTTGCTATCAAAATGTCTATAAATATGGCATATATGAAATATATGTGTGACACTAACATCTGATGGCTTGTGATGCAGTTCGCCTTTTGGATAACAACAGCTGCTATAGTTTTTGGCGCACTTTTCTTATTTATGATTATGCATTCATATCTTAAAAGGCGAAAGATATTGTAAACTGCCAAATTAGATCACAAACTCGATGTATATTCATTCATGTTATTTAGCATCATTCATTAACATTAGAAGCTGTATTGACATAAGTGGTAAGTATTCAGAAGACAAATAAGTAATGTAACTTTACCATACAGTCCTGGGTGTTGAGGATATTGTCTTGGTACATAGTGTAGGAATAAATGTGCTTTGATAGCTCTCTAGCACACGCGCTGAATGATGAGCTGAAATACGTTTTGGCTTATTGTGATCATGTTGTTTCTTAAATACAACCCATAAGCCTCATGTGCATCCCAAGCAAGGGTTGAACTAACGACCTTGTGACTTGCTTCGGTACATTTTTAGGATCAACTAATACTTTGGGATAAGGCTAGGAGAATAATGATGATGATGTATTGCTAAGTGGTTCTGAATGTCGGTTGGAAGAGAGAGAGAGCCTTGCAAATGACCACGGATTGAAACACTTACAAGAGGTATGAAGGGCAAGACTCTCTAACATTTAACTAAAATTATAAAAAAGAAAAATGAAAAATAACAAATGAAAGGAAACAATGAAAACATAACTTGAGTAATTCAAGCCAAGGTTTTACAATGCAAAAGCTACACTAAATCTTTTCTTGATTTCTTTCTTAATTTTGATGTTTTTAGATTCTGGCTTATTGACATCTTCTTTGTTCTATGAGTGTTTCTACTTGCAACTTGAAGAACAATTGAATTCCAAGAGAATTGGTTAAGTTTGGAAAGTTTAATAAATGATTGTGGTAATATGAATAAACTACAACTAGCAATTCATTACAACACAAGCTGGAATAATGACCTGCCCATTGGCTTTGCTAGGCAATGGGTTTGCACCTATTTGTAGAAAGCAAAAGTTAACACTTGAAGCTTGTAACAAGCTAGCTAAAAATATAAGGGCAAGCTTTTTTTTTCCCTAAACAGTTGATCAATTATCATAAATTCAATTGGCATATAGACCATCATAAGAAACTATTAGTTAAAATAAATTATACAATGTGATTAATGGCCTAAGGATCTAGTAGGAAGAGAATGCCAATATGATGATTGACATTTCTCAATACACTATGCATTCAAGGTGCACTACGAATATGAAAACATCTAAAACTTAAAATTGTATCCATAGTCATCTAGCTCAACAAGAAGCTAATTAGTTCAATCCCTTAGCAATCTTAAATTATGCTTAGCCAAAATGTAATCGGACATAAGTCAAACTCAAGAAAAACGTATTATTTGTGTACATTGAAAATTGCAAATTGAAATACAAAATAATACAACAATTTTTATATTTATTCACAATACCAGTGCCAATGATACAATATCTAAGGTTCAACAAGCAAGAAAAATTAGAAACTATATTTAATAGCTTATTTACCAATAATAGAGAACAAAGAAATCACCTACATTTAATAGCTATAATTTAACATCACTAACATTTAATAACTATAAATTAATATCTTATATTACCCCCACTCCATTGGACTCATAGAAATTTAACAGAATTAGAATTGAAAAGGCACACAAATAAGAACCAACATTTAAATCTAAGGAATAAGCATTCAAGGTGATTATGAAACCAATTTTCCAACCAAGAACTAAGAATTCAACAATTCTGTAAACTTTAGAAAATCACAAAATAGACATTGGCCTAGGGATACATTCACATTGCCGACAGTACCAATCCTGATATAAGGCATCCTTGGCCCCTACTATGAAAGTGTTAGGCCAGTATGCCCCCAATTGTTATGGATGTTTATGAATTGTTATAGAAAAAACTTTCATCCAAGTCGTTTAGGCCTGAAAGTGCAAAGGTAGAAAAAACTCTCATCCAAGTCGTTTAGGCCTGAGAGTGCAAAGGTAGAAAAAACTCTCATCCAAGTCGTTTAGGCCTAAGAGTGCAAAGGATGGATGCAGAGATCCATCAACAAAATTAAGGATTGAACAATCCAAATTCTCAACAAATCTTATTAAAGTTGATTCTAATATAAAATGATATTCAAGGTAAAGAAAAGAGAAGAGTTGAGATATTGAGATTATTAGCCAATGTTGTCCATCACATAGTAGAGAAGGATTCATCTTTACCTTGTTTAGGCTTACTTACCAAGAACAATTAATCACAATATTAGATTGCTACTTAGCTCAAGTTTCCTTTTTATTTGTTGATTTCTATAGCAGCCACAATCTTTCCTTATTGCAATAGTTTTCTTTTCTTGTTGTTCATTTGTTGCTTTAGCCACAATCTTTCTTTGTTGTTGTTGTTCATTATTACTTCAACTACAATCTTCTTTTTGTTGATGTTGCTTTTGTCTTTCAATAATAGGCTCCCTTGGTTGCTATTCATTTCCAACCCCATACTTTGTGATTGAGCTATCAATCTTTCTCTCTTATATGGATACATACTCCCTTTTTCTCCTTTTCTCTCATCCTTTTTCTCTCCCCTCTCTCTATAGTTATTAGCAAACTTCAAGAGGTAATAGGTTGTTTCTTGTAATTGATTCTTTACTAAAAACAATTCTGCTTCTTTTTTTTTTATAAGAAATAAAACCTTTTTCTGCACCACCTGGTCATGAGTTCAATTCTTTCCATAGTCACTTTTAAAAATTAATAAAAGTATATTCTAATAGGCTATAGGTTCAATTCCCTTAGTTGCAACTTTCAATATTTTGAAATTCTAATTTTGCCAAGTCTCAAGTTCAATTCCTCTTGATCTCACGTAGCAGAAAATTGACAAGCATAAAGAGTATTAAAACATAATATCTACCTTTGTTCATTCTTTCTTTAGCAACATGTGACCTCTAAATTTATCAACACTACATATATAGTTGTGCTTCATTTCTAGCAACATTTCTCTTGGAAATCAAGTCATAAGGTGTAATGGAAGAGATTTTAAAATGAGAATATGAAAAAGTACAAGTCCAAGATATAAAATCAAGTGAAACATCTTTTCTTTTAGGCCATCAATAGTGCAACAACTTCCATTTTATGCTCATATTTTATTATCGCATTATCTTACGATCCCTTGGAGGGGGTACTTATATTCTATTAACTAATGAAACTCTAAAGAATAATGCATCAACAACATACAAAACACTCCACATGTTTATTATTTAAAATAATATAGTTATGATATTCATAATTTTCCCAATTCATAGGTCAAGTTCTTCTGACTTGATTTTTTGGTCAAGTTCCTCAACAACATGTGCATATGTATGTATATTTAAAAGAAACATATAACTCATTAACCTTCATTACCTGGCATTGGTTTAGAGGCAACCCACTATGATCACAACAAGTTTTAAGCCATTCTTCCACCTCCTTCTTCTAGCCCACCTCTTTTCCTACTTTGGTGACAACCTTTATGCCATCATAAGGGATACCAAAGAGGTCATTGAACATAGAATCATTAATGGCCATGGTGACAAACACACCTTGAGTGCAAGTGATAAATTTCTTGACTTCTTTATCAAAAGAGTTATTGACATTTACCATGTCAAGGGTAGGCATGGTTGGGCTAGGAAACATAAATAAATCAAGCAAACCTACACTGGTAATCCTCTCCTAGATGTCTCTAGGTGCTTAGCTAGCCAACCAATGCTATGCTGGATCTACCTTACCCCACTTGAGGATAAGTGTCTCCTCTACATGTCCTAGAGTGATCACCGAAATAGTGGATTTCAATGTAGCACTTATAGCATAACGAAAATGACACATTAGCTTTAACATAGGCACATCATACAAAATCAAGAAATAACAAACATAACAAATTATAAACTAAAATTGTAGCCACACCAGTACAACTAGTCAAACAATCAAAGCCTATGTGGCCTAACAACTACACAACTAGAAAATTTTTACATTGTACAAAAAATAAAAATATAACTTTTAATTTTACTTACTTAATGAAGGTAATGTGAGGACCTTAAGGGGTATCTGTGCATGTGTGCCCAAACTTGGGAGACCCCACCAACTATGAGTCATCTTGTTAGCCAAACACTTGTAATAGATTTGAAAGTAGTATGAGGTATACCTACTAAAGTCATCCTTTAGATGTTCCAACACCGTGAGCCTCACTTTTTGAAAAAACCTCTAGTACTATGTGGGCCAAGGGTAAGATCTGGTCGCTCTTGATCAATCCTTGGCCATCTACCCTATACTTGTAGCATGTAAACCAAACAAAAATTGTTAAACCCAAATTGCCTAATGAAAATAATAGATAAACCCAAAAACTTAGAATTACACTTACCCCTCCAAATGGTAGAAAGTGCAAAGAGGATTTTGGAACAAAGTGTGGACATAGTGACCTATCATCAACATGTTATTGGCATTGTACTGAATAAATTCAAGCATATCCCAAATTTGGAATAACTTATGTGTGCCTGGAGTGTACATGCTAACATGATGATCATCTTTCACATGAGTGTCAGAGCCATCAACTATGAACTTAACAATGAGGCTAGTAGAATGAGATACTAAGGTCTCCACAATGACAACTACAGTGTTTGATGCAAAGTGTGACCATAAAATCACATTGAAATTATGAAGTAAGAAAGCCAAGAACTCTTTGAGCCAAAGAGAACCATGATCCAAAAATAAACCAAAGAGAACCAAAGAGAACCATGATCCAAAAATAAATCAAGAGGTGGATTATTAGGTCTTGATGTGTGTATGCAAAATAATAGACCAACCAATTCAACCACTACCATGCTTCAAGAAGGCTCTGCACAACTAGTATATAACCATTAAAACACTACATGTAAGTAAGAAAAATCTAACAACTTTTAAGCAAAAATAACAAATATAATATCAATGTTACTGTGCAAAACCAAAATAATTAAATTCAAAGATAGTTCACATAAATAAGAAATGATAAAATTTTACTGAAATTTTTTTTCAAAATTAGGTAGTATAAATACACAAATTATAGCAAAAATACTAGCCCCAACTTTGCAACAATAAAAGTGGAAAAATTAATGAAGCATCCCAGAAACATTTTGAATTTTTTCTACAAAAACCTTGTTTACAATGAAATAGCTATAGCAAAACCTCTAGGAAAATTATGAATTTTTTTAAAAAAATACCAAAACTAGTGCAAAAAAACTTTACATAGACCTAACAATCCCTAGGAAGCTAGGACATTGATAGAAAAAAAATTTTAGGTGTCAACACTACCGATTTCAAAGGGGTAAAAACTATAAAAATTGAAAAAAATCACTGTGTGCTGGTCTAGAAAAAAATTCATAAAAAATTAACCATAGGTTAGAAATCAGTGGTTCAACCACTGATTCCATTGTTAAATAATGCACAGCAAACCTATGGCCATAGAAACAAAAAATTCCATACCATTTTCTTGTAAAAAAAATTTGAAAAATGGCACCACTTTCTCAATAGAAAATAGGAAAAATGCATAAAATAGCTTGAATAAAAATACAAAACATGGCATGGGCATGCACTAGAGCCAAAGTAGTAACATCAATACATTGGCACAACCTAGATACATCATCCAAGCCATTCAAAATTAAATTTTATTTAACCTATATGCTTGTCCAATACAAAATGCCTACACATCTTAGCATAAAACTTGTAAAAAAGATAGTGAAATCCTAGTACCTGGCAGTCATGATAGTAGAACCTTCTCCAATGATGGATCATAAAAAGTGAGAAATCCCCTTGGCAGCAAAGTCTACCACCTCTAGGGCTCGGTTCTTACTTGTAGAGCCTCTCCTCTTTGACATCTTGGACAAGTAATTGTTGAAACCTTTGAATCATCTTTTTCTCTAGGTAGTTGCACTACCTCTATGGTAGAAAATGGTAAAAAATACACTGGAGGAGAATGGGATTAAAGCCAAAAGTTATGGAGAAGACTTGATCCTAAGTGCTTCTTGAGAGAGATGGGCTAAGAGAAATGATTTGGGTAAAATTGCAATGAGGGAAGTATTCCCACACTTATGCATTGGTGCAAAAACCTCCATGTCTAAAGTGCTCACACAACTACCAAGAAACTCCATGTTCATAAAAGGTAGGAAATATGCTAGTTTTATGTGGTATTTAGTGTCAAGTAACCATTTAACCTTAGGTGGGTCCCATAAGGCACCTCCCAAGTAAACCACTAAAAATCCTAGTACAATGGGATTTACAACCTCTAGTAAAAGATACACTGGGGTTGATGCTTGAATCATATTTTAAACCTTGGGATGGGTTGCAGGCTCCAAACATAGTCAAGGTACTACCCCAAACATCTATCCTTAATCCATTGAAGCCAATGAAGGCTCATACCAAAAATGGAAACCAGGCATGGATACCAAAGAATTCTCAAAGCTTAAAATGACCAAAAACACCTACAAAAGGTCATTCAAAGCAAAACTACACTAGCCATGAACAAAGATATGTTGGCCAACACATCTTGGCAAGGAATGGTGAAAAACTACATCAACCAAACCTCCAATTGACCTCAAAACTACTAAATTAAGCCTAGAATCCTAGGAGTCTTTGGCAACTTTGAAACCTTCCAAAAACTTGGAAAAGGGTGCCAAACTCCATATTTTTTGAAAAAGTGCATTGGAAAAAGCCAAAACTAGGTTGGTGTTACATCCCATCTAAAGATCTTAGTTATGGTCATATGTTTATGATTTATACATTACATGTGGAGTCTCGATGGGTTTTCAAGGACGAATTAATGTAAGATAAATGTATTTTATATGTTATGAGGCTTCATCTTTATGTTATGATTATGATTTCTTTACATGCTTACCTAACGTGATTATGTACACTAGCTCTTTATGATGTGTTAAATAGGTGAGGTTGCTGGCAAGGGTGTTAGACTAGGATACAAGAGCATCTATTTGGTATGTATTTATGCTTTATGTGTGATTTTGTTGTGTAGGCATTTGTACTATAGCACTATGTTGCATGATGTTTGAATGTGGTTTTGGCATGTCAATGTGTAGTGCATATGATAAGGATCTCGTAGGTTCAAATGGACTTTGATGTGGAGTCTCAATGTGTTTGTTATGCATAATTAAAGTTTAAGGCATTAGTTGTAGAGGAAAAAATTAAGAATAGCTTATTAAAATTGTTCATAAAAAATAATAAAGAATTGAAAAGGAAAAATAAAAATAACAAAAAAAAGAACTCATGTCACATGAGAAAAGTGCATCATTGGTTTTTCTTTTATTTTATATAAAGCATAAAGTAAAAGTATAGGTTTTATGTTGTTTTGTTTTTACCCACCACTTGACCACTTCTTACCATAGAAATTGGGTTTTGGGTTTTATTTTTTCTATTCATGTGAGCCTTTTCTTTCATTTTTCTTTCTTCTCTCTTCTTTTGTATCACATTTTTCTAAATTTTGAGCTTTGTGGATAGTTTTTGCTTGCTATGAACCTAGATTCAGTATTTTTTTGGCCCTCTCTACATGGTTGTAGAACTTGTTTGGAGTGAAACAAAGTCCTACCAAGTTTTTGAGGGTTTTCTACTTCTTTCACAATTTTTTCTCAACAATTGTAATTAGTGGGTTGTCTTTACCTTTTCCCTACATTTTGGTGCTAGATTAGTGTATATGACTATGTGATGTGGGCATGTGGGGCAAATAGCTCAAAGATTGAGCTTGGACATGTCATTTTGCCTATTTCTCGAAATTGTCTGATTTTGGTTACGAGTTGTGTAGTAATACATATGCAATGTATGGTATGATGTGGACTTTTAGAATATGATCTATGATGTTGATGAGATTAGTATGATTGGAATATGATATTTTTGGGACCTATTGGGCCATGAGCATTTTTGAAAGCTCCAATCCTTCCTGGTGGTAATTAAATATTATTTTATTAATCAAAATTTAAACGTGCATGACTTTGCTTCTAGGAGTTTGATTTAGGTAAAATTAGGGTTGTTGGGATCATTTTGGGAAGTACTTTCTAATTGTGGGATTAGTTTTCTCTTTGGGTATATATCATTTTGAAGGTTGTTATAGTGGTCATTTGGATGAAAGTACATGACATCTGAGAAATATGGTATTGTTTTGTCATATCAAGGTATTCATGTTGTTTTGTCAAATTGTGATATTGTTTTCATGGAATGACTCTAATTGTTAGGGGTGGATATGTATGGTTATGTTTCTTTAGGTTTGTTGTGCTTATGACATGTGTTGGCTTAGGCTAGCTAAAATGTGTACATGTTTTCACAATGATGCTTGTGATGGTCATTGGTGTGTGGTGCTACCATGAGGGTGTGGAGCAGTTGATGATGAGGCATCCTAGAGGTAGTATGGATTGACCTCCACTTTCATGCATCAATTAAGCTCCTATCTCAGGCCTCATCCTAAGAGTGGGAGAGTGTAGATGTGTTCATCCCTATAGCTACCATGTAGCATAGGTGTGTTTTCCCCTATAGCCAATCCTCCAAAAGGCTAGTGGTTGTAGGTCATAGGTTGACAGACCCTAGCACTAGTTGGATAAATAAAAGACTTGTAGGTAATGGTTGTTATGAGTACTCATGGCAATGTTTCACATGCTACATTGAGCATGAATGTGCTAGCAACCACATGGGCTATGTATATGATAGTATTAGTTTGTGAGCCATATCATTGATAATTATGATTGTGTGGATCATGGACTATGTATGGTATATCACAGGTATGATGACATGGGCAGGATAGATGATGTCGAACCATGGCTTTATCTATGATTGTATGATAGTATGTTAGCATTATGGGTGATATGGTATGTGTTATTTTGAGCATGCATAAGACTAACAGTTATTGTAGGTTGCCTTGTACCCCACTCCTCTCCTCCAGTGAAATACTTGTTAACCATCTAGCAAGGGAACTATAAATGCTTCCCACTCAATTGTGTACTAACTTTATTTAAATTATAGGTGAAAGGTATTGAAGCCTAGATGAGCACACAGAGGAAGAGTATAGGAGGAAAAAAAATCTTCAGTGCTTAGTTCATGTATATTTCATTTATAGTAGTATGGACTATGTATCGCTATATGAAACTCTTTGTACTTTTATATATACGATGATGGTGCTTATGCATTTTTTTTTGGTAATCTGGTAGAATGAATTGAAGTGTATGTTTAGTTTTGATGTCATATGAAATTTCTATGCTATTTAACCTTCTGTAAGATCATGTATTCTACACATTATTGGTTTTTAGTTATCATGATTCCATTCTAAGATTACTTGATCCTAGGTATCATCTTGCCCTAGCTATGATGGGGTGTTACATTGTGGTATCAGAGCTAGTTTACTTTGATGTTGTAGGATGGTTTGGGTACTCATCCATTAGTGAGTACAAGTTACATAAATGTATAGTAGACATGGTCATGATGCTGGTGGGGCTCGCAAGCCAAAAGAGCTTAATGATGGATAGGAGCAACCTCCTCAAACATATAGCAATGGTTTTGCAAATAGGAAACTAGAGCTTATACAACAATTGTTACAGATCCTGCAACATCATGTTGTAGCTAGTGATGCTTCCATTCCCACAATCAAGGAAGTGGAAAGTGGTAGTGGTAGCAGAGACTCAGGAGAATCAAATAGGAAGCCTATTAATAGGAAATTAGTAGAGTAGTTTTGGAAGCTGGTACCTCCTAAATTTGATGGAACTAAGGATCCCACTATAGCTACAAAATGATTAGAGGAATTGCAATAGGATTTTGATTTGATGGGCTATTCATTGGTTGAGTAAACTTGCTTGGTAGTTTATCAATTGGTTGGTATTGCTTGACGTTGGTGGAAAAATGAAGAGCAAGAACAAGGGATGGACTAGTTAAGAGGTGGCATGGGATGATTTTCTAGCATATTTCAAATGTTGTTATGTGTCTACCCAATATGCACAAGCCAAGGAGGATGCATTCTACCATTTATATTGGTCTGTGGCTGAGTAGTTATGTACAATAGATGCAAACAAATGCTCAAGCACAAGCAAACAAGTTTGTTCGAGGTCTGAGACCATCTTTGAAGGATCACCTATTACCTCTTAGATTGACTTCCTATGATAAAGCTATAGTAGTATCCATGGATTTAGAGAGGAGTCAGCAGGAAGATATAGCATGTAGAGAGAGGCAACAAGGGTAGAAGAGAGGACCAACATCTGAAGATAGGCTTGTCCCTTCTAAGAAAGCTCATGGTCATGGAGGAGAGTGTCCAACACCTAATCATGATCCTTCTATTAGAGATTGTTATGGAGCTGTTGTTTGTTATAGATGTGGGCAACCTAGTCATCTACAAAGGGATTACCAAAAAATTTTTGCATGTGGGTAGCCAGGGCATCGAGCTCGGGAGTTCTTAAAGAAGGTAGGTAATAGTGGAGGAGGAAAGGGTTTGAGGATAACTACCTCTAGTTTAGGGTGGATGTGGAGCACCAGTCACTCAGCCTAGAGGAGGAGACCAAAGGACTCAAGGATGGGTGTATGCCTTAACAGACTAGCCGTTGGATGTGTAGCCAAACACAGTGATGGAGATGGAAGGTATGATTTTGGAATTTGCTATGTTGATGTTATTTGATCTAGGTTCTAGCCATTCTTTCATAGATCCTATGGTTTCACATCATGTAGCTCTTATATGTCATTCTCCTTCTCCTAGGTTGTAATATCTTCTACTGGAGGTTATGAAACTTAAGTTCATCAAGTATGTATAGGTGTGCTAGTAGAATTGGAAGGTTTACAATGGGTTAGTAATTTACATGCTATGGATCTTGGGGTCTATGATGTAATCTTGGGAATGGACTAGTTGTTGTAGTTCAATTCTAGTTTAGCTCCTACAACTACAATCAGTTGATGGTTCTCCAATTGTGGTACAAACTCATCCGAGGACTATGCACCTAGAGTTGGTCTCCTCTTGGATGTACCATAGGATGTTTCAAAAAGGATATGAATGCTTTGTGGCTACAATCTATAAAATAGATATGGTGGAGATAGATCAAATTCCTATGGTTCACGAGTTCTCTAATGTATTCTAGTTAGAATTACCAAGTTTGCCACTGAGGTGAGAGATTGAGTTTGAGATTAAACTTAAACTTGGTATAGATGCTATTTCTAAGGTTCTACATGTAATGTCTCCCATAGAGCTAGTAGAGCTAAAGACTTAGCTACAGGAATTACTAGATAAAGGCCTTATTTGACCTAGTGTATCACTATGGGGTGCACTAGTGATATTTGTTAAAAAGAAGGATGGGGATTTATAGCTATGTATAGATTATAGGCACTTAAACTAGGTGATTGTGAAAAATGAATATCCTCTACCATGCATTAATGACTTGTTGGACCAACTTTGGGGAGCTCATGTATTCTCAAAGATTGATCTCAAGTCTAGGTATCATCATGCGTGAGTTCATGAACAAGATATGTTAAAGATAGCATTTAAAACATAGTATGGTCATTATGAGTTTTTGGTGCTACCCTTTGGGTTGAAAAATGTACCAGTAGTTTTCATGCACCTCATGAACAGTGTGATGTAGCCATTCCTAGATCAGTTTTTGATTGTGTTCATAGATGATAGCTTAGTGTATTCTCCTAATGAGCAATTGCATGTAGATAACTTGCAAATGGTTTTACAAACTTTGAGGGAGTACTAACTATATGATTAGCCATCCAAGTGTTCCTTTTGATAATCAGAGATTCCATTCCTAGGACATGTGCTGTTAGGAGCTGGCATCTCTGTGGATCCTTCAAAAATTGTAGTCATTCGTACTTGGCCTATGTCGTAATCAATAGTGGAGGTATTAAGCTTCTTGGGATTAGCAGGATATTACTAGAGGCTTGTGGAACATTTTTCTTGCATAGCATCTCCTTTGATCCAATTACTGAGGAAGGAGGCTAGCTTTTCTTGAGGCCCAGCTTGTCAAGATACATTTGAAGAGTTGAAGTATATATTGGTGACTACTCTAATGCTAATATCTCCTACACATGAACGTGCATATGATGTTAGTACTAATGCTTTAGGGAATACATTTGATTGTGTGTTGATGTAGGATGGATAGGTTCTGGCTTATGCATCCTGTCAATTGAGGCCACATGAAACTAGATATCCCATGCATGATCTATAGTTGGGTGCTTTGATATTTGCATTGAAGATTTGGTGGCATTATCTATATGAGGAGCAAGTTACTATTTGGATTGACCATAAGAGCCTCCAATATCTTATGAGTCAACCACAGTTAAACTTGCAGCAACATAGATGGGTGAAGCTAATTTTTTATTTTGATTTCATTATTAAATACAAGCTTGGAAAGACTAATAAAAGAGTAGATGCATTAAGTAGGATAGTGAGTAAGCTTAAGAACTTAACAATCTAATTAGATTTGCAAGAGTAGATATAAGAGAAACAATGACATGATCCATGAAGTCAAGAATTTAGGCAACAAATTACCTCTAATGGACCACTCTTTGTGGATACTCATGGAGTATTATGGAGGGATGGTCAAGTATGTGTTCTAGGAGCCCTACGAATTTAGTTGATTGATGAGGCCCATATGATCAGATACCAACTACATCTAGGTAGTCAAAAAATGTACCAGAGTTTATGACAGATGTATGGGTGGCTTGGTATGAAAAAGACTATAGGAGAGTATGCATCTCATTGTTTAATTTACTAGTAGGTGAAGATAGAGCATTAGAGACATGGGGGATATTTGCATTCCCATAATATTTCTTAATGGAAATAGGATGTCATTCGTATGGATTTCATTATTGGTCTTTCACGAGCTTGCAATGGCCATGATGCTATCTTAGTTGTTGTTGATTTGTTAACAAAGTCTACCTATTTCCTTACCACACGATCATCAGTAAGTGCAGTAGAAACTACACGTCTTTCTTGTAGAGATAGTGCAATTACATGGTGTGCCACAATAGTGATAGAGATGCTTAATTCACGTCACATTTTTGGAAGGCATTTCAAAAGGAGATGGGTACAAAGTTGAATATAAGTTTGGCATATCATCCACAAACTAATGGTCAAACTGAATAGGTGAGTTATGTTTATTTTTTATTTTGTTTAAATTTTTTAGCTAGTGGTTTAGATAGTATCATGCTTGGCAAGTAATTTTAGGATTTTTAGATTGCTCTTATTGTTCTTGTTGCATGATAGAAAATTTCTATTAAAATTTTTTCATAGAAGAGCTTGTGTTCAAAAGATTTAAGAGCATTTTAGTAGTGAATTTTATTATTGTGCAATGTATAAGAACCGCTATTGAGATTTTTGTAAGAGAGCCTCTGCATGTAGTCAAGCTGTTGAACGATTCAATAGTCAAGAGGGTTCAGAAAATCTTTGGTATTTTGATAGGACCAAAATAGCTTCTTTTATCTTTAAAGTGAATCTCTGTGGTATTTCAATCATAATTTTTCAAGTCTTTTGAAGGTTTTGTTGAATGCAATTGTTGACATCCATTATCTAGCCAAAATAGAGTCTGGTAAGTGATAGTTTACGCAGCAATTTTTTGGGTAGCATAGTAGGATTGTCTTGAAGAAATTGCTTATTTGAGCCTTGAAATTTTGAACAATTTGTAGTTATTGAATTTTGGATAGCTTTATTACGAAGTGTTTACTCGTATCATTTTACCTTGTTTAAACATTTGAGATCTTTACACAAATCTACTTTCTTTTTCTCTTCTTCCTATTTCCATTGAATCTCGCTCTATTTCTAGTTTTCTTGTGGAACTATCTCTTTCTTTAGGGAAAATTAGAAGTAGATTCATAGAGTTGTGCTCAAATGTTTTTGCGAAATTTTATTTTTTACAAGTAGGTATTATAAGGAGTGCATAGAATAGGTAATTGAACAAAATAGGAACTCTCAACAACTCACAGTACTTTACAAAGTTGGCTGAATCTCTTTAAGATAAGTCATTTATAGTTTTACACACAACCCAATCGTTTCATTTTTCATAATAGCACATCACAACAGCACACACACATACTCACATTAACTACTGAGTCTATTTAGAGGTATTTGGGCCTTGGTGTTGCCAGAGACCAGCAAGTTATGATATCTTATTCAAGGATACTCGTTTGCAGTCGCGTCCCAAACGGTAGCCAACATAATGTAAGATAAATGTATTTTATATGTTATGAGGCTTCATCTTTATGTTACGATTATGATTTCTTTACATGCTTACCTAACATGATTATGTACATTAGCCCTATGTGATGTGTTAGACAAGTGAGGTTGTTGGCATGGGTGTTGGACTAGGGTACAAGAGCACCTATCTAATATGCATTTATGCTTTATGTGTGATTTTGCTATGTAGTCATTTATACTATAGCACTATGTTGCACGATATTTAGGTATGGTTTTGGCATGTGAATGTGTAGTGCATATGATAAGGATCTTGTAGGTTCAAATAGATTTTAACTTGGAGTCCTGATGTATTTATTATGCATGATTAAATTTTATGGCATTGGTTGGGGAGGAAAAGATAAGAATAGCTTATGAAAATCATTCTTAAAAAAATAATAAAGAATTAAAAAGGAAAAATAAAAATAAGAAAAAGTGAACTCATGTTACGTGAGAAAAGTGCATCATTGGTTTTTCTTTTGTTTTATATAAAGCATAAAGTAAAAGTATAGGTTTTATGTTGTTTGGTTTCTACACCTCACCTCACCACTGCTTGCTAGAGAAATTGGGTTTTGGGTTTTTGTTTTTTCTATTTGTGTTAACAGAAATGCATAGGAGCCTATTCTTTCATTTTTCTTTCTTCTCTCTTCTTTTGTTTCACATTTTTTTAAGTTTTGAGCCTTTTGGATGGTTTTTGCTTACTATGAACTTGGATATGGGATTATTGTAGTCCTATAAATGTGGGTGCATAACTTGTTGGGAGAAAAATGGAATCCAACCAAAATTTTGAGGATTTTTTGCTTGTTTCAACCTTTTTGCCCGACAATTGTAATTGGTGGGTTGTCTTTAACTTTTTCCTATGTTTTTGTGCTAGATTAGTATATATGATTATGCAATGAGGGCATGTGGGGTGGATAGCTCAAAGATTGAGCTTGGAAATTTTATTTTCCCTATTTCCTAAAATTGTTCGATTTTGGTTATGAATTGTATAGTAATATATATGTAATGAATGGTATGATGTGGACTTGTAGAATATGTTTGTGATGTTGATGAGATTGGTATGATTGGAATATGATATTTTCAAGGCCTATTTGGGTATGAGCATTTTTGGGAGTTCCAATCCTTCCTAGTGGTAATTGAATATTATTTTATTAATCAAACATTGAATGTGCATAACTTTGTTTCCAGGAGTCTGATTTATATAAAATTAGTGTCATTGGGATCGTTTTGGGAAGTACTTTCTAATTGTGGGGTTAGTTTTCTCTTTGGGTATATATCATTTTGAAGGTTAGTATAGTGGTCATTTGTATGGAAGTACATATCATCTAAGAAATATGATATTGTTTTTTCATATCAAGGTATTCATGTTTTTTTATCGAATCATGATATTATTTTCATAGAACAACTATAATTTTTAGGGGTGGATATGTGTGGTTATGTTTGTTTGGTTGTGTTGTGCTTATGACATGTGTTTGCTTAAGCTAGCTAGAATGTGTACATTATATTATCCATTGTATTGTATGTGAATGCCTATAGTGATGTGTACATTATACCTAAAGATTATATTGTCTCCAAAACTACACTATTTTGCATTATATTTAGGTATGTTGTAGTTTGTTTAGCATTCACATTTATAGTCTTGACAACATAGTCATAGTATGGTAGTTTCACAGGGTCCATTGGAGCACAATAGTAGAACACCATTTACTTCATTGGGAGCGCACTTGGGGCTAGCATAGTCCCAACTATCCCTCTACCACATGGCGCCTGATCCACGACTCATGCTAACCCTAGCCCTATAAATATCCTAGCACCTCACATTTTAAGGGTTGGAAAACCAATAGCAAGGTTGGCATTTTGAAATACTCATCTAGCAAACTTGCATTCCGAGCACTCCAGCATTCAAGCACACTTGATATCTAGTACACATCGTCGTATCACCATAGTACCATTGCACACCACCTAGCACACCGTCGACCATCGTAGCTTGTTTAACATTGTGGTAGCCAACCTGGAAAACTCAGAATTCTTAGTGGACATTAGTTTTTGTATTTTGGACACCCTAAGACTATGACTACGCTACCTACCATACTTTTCTAAACACTACATACCTCCTCACCTTCTCTTTACAGTTAACTATGCTCCCCCTCCCCCCTCCCCCCTCATTTAGGGTGGTATCGCTTTCTCTCTCACTTGCATCTTACACATT
The DNA here is from genome assembly GCA_015680685.1 of Gnetum montanum. Lineage (NCBI taxonomy): Eukaryota > Viridiplantae > Streptophyta > Gnetopsida > Gnetales > Gnetaceae > Gnetum > Gnetum montanum. The sequence continues at coordinate 315,621 of MNCI01015405.1, forward strand.
TTTAGCATTTTCTATTGCATTTTAGCATTCTACTCACATATTTTCCTACTTATGCATATATTCATGTGTTTTCACCCTTGTATTTACATTGTGACCATTGATTGCACTCACCTCCATGGGCACTATGGACATCACAAACATTGTGCAAACCCTCGACACTCATTTCATCGTAACACTTGTAAGTCCCAGTTCGATTAACAAGATCGTTCTAAGCACCCTTCCTCCATTCCTAGCAGGCCCTCATGCAGACATGGGGTTAAGATTGTGTGACCGTAGACCTCTTAGTGTACCGTTCCAACCTCTAACATTTTTGGTTGCTACAGTTTTCTGGCACTAGAAGGAGGGCCTTCACCATTTCCTTCTTCAGCCATCCCTTGGTTATTGCCTTGCTTGCTCTCTACATAATTGGTGTAGAGTGAACCCCATAGTTAGTTCCCTTAGAACCCTAACTAACAACACTAGAGTGTATACTTTACACTTGATCAAATTCTGGGTGCTCAATAAAGCGTAGCTGGCTCCAGTGTAGTGAGCGTAGTCAACTCTAAGTGTAGTCCCAAAGTTAGTCATTTTTTAGCAACTTATACTTAGTCATTTTTTCTATGCATCCCAGAGTTAGTTGTTTTTTTTTTGTGTTTTTATGCTTAGTCATTTTTCTATACCTTTACACTTAGCCATTTTTTCAGCAATTCTATACTTAGCCAATTCTATACTTAGCCATTTTTTCAACTTTTGTAAATAGAAACTCTTTGCATTTTCTTTTTGCATCATAAATCCTAAATAGCCTTCAACCTCCAATTTGAGTGCAATCATTATTTTGCGTATTCAGTGAGAGATTGCGATTAACCTTCTTAGGGCTAGGGGTCCTATCCTAGTAAAGAGATAATCTCTTAGGCAATGCAACTTACCTTCTAACTTCATGGTGCTTAATGATGAGCAATATAACTTCATTTGTGCAAAGATCTAGGCAGGTTTATATGTAGATCACCAAGAAATGAAAGCCAAATGTAGTTTTGAGCTTATACCCTGAAATGGGAAGGAGTAGTTCCCTTCTAATTTTGACTTTATTCCACTCATGAAGGCCTACTAGTGGATGTTAGATAATCTCATTTGAAACATGCTTTGTGAGGTAGGAACTAACTATGAGGATCCCCTACAAGAGGATCTGGATGAGTTTGAAGCTCAATCTGAGCATGATTACTCACTCCATGTCTCGTTCTAGCAAACAGGCTCCACTCTCTCATCAATCTATCTTTCCAGAGATAGTCATCAACCAGGTGTCACCACCTAGGTCTACACCCCTAGTGGCAACCCACCAAACACAGTAGATGCACCAAGAGGTTGCACCTCCTTTTAGCTTTCCTATTAGCATGACTTTTATCATAACTTTGTGACTTGTGCAACCTTCATAGCCTGTTCAACCCATTCATCCCATGCAGCATTCTATACCTTTGACAGTTGCAGCTACACAACCTTATGTTCACACCATGTACATGTCTCAACTGCACACAGCTTAGGTATCATTTGCCTTTTTGCCTGTCATGTCTCAGCCACATATGGCTTAGGCGTCATTTGTCTCATTGCCTATCATGTTAACACCCTTCACAATGACCTAACCCACAAATAGGTGGTGGAGCCAAGGGCTATGTCTATGACACAACCCACACAACAAGCATCGTGCATGATCACACAACCCAAAATCCAGTCATGGGCCACCCAAATAGCATAGCAAATAGCTCAACTCATGAAGCCCGCTACAACTACACTAGGCTTGAACCAAGCATTCTAGCTAATCCAAAGCCTCACCAAAGAGGTTAAGTGGCTCAAGGTCACCTCCTCTGAAACCATCCATGTGATAGACTTTTATCAAGATGATCCAATCAATCTTGTAGTTTCACCAATGGCACTGCCTACTGGGGTTCAACTACCCCAATTCACAAAGTACAACAGTGAATGGGATTCTAACGTCCATCTAGTGACCTTCCAATCTAGATGCCTCCTACTATAGGTATGGACACATGTAATCATTTGCATATTCACCATGTCCTTAATGGGAAAGGCACTAGATTGATACTGTGTGCTCCCAAGGCCTCCATCACCTCTTTGGAGGAATTGCTCACCTAATTCATCATGTGCTCCAAGTACAAATTGAAGCCTAAGGTGACCCTAGACCAATTGATGCAAGTGAAGTAGGACCAACTAGAGCCCATGTAGAAATTCATTCAATGTTGGAGCACATTGCTCAATGGGATCCATGAGCCCATCGTGGAAACACACTAGTTGGTCATTTTCAAAGGTGTAGTAAATGACTTCATCAAGTCAAAACTGTATTATCTTGCCTCACAGTCCTTAAGCTAAGAATTTGCTTAGACCAAGAGCATTTAGGATGTGATGGAGGTCAGTAAGGACCCAATCTACATGGCCTACAAAAACCTACATATAAAGAAGAAGAAAGATAAGAAAAAATTCAAGCAGGCAAGTACATCCATCACAACGGTGGCCACTGAGGCTAAGCTAGCCAATGCCAAACTAATAGCCAAGACATCCAAGGCCTTGACCAACAATAATAAGGTAGCTAGCTCTAACATAGTAGTAAATAACCAATCCACATCATCAGTGCCCACAACATCAACTTCCACAAGGCCTAACTTCGAGTGCAGGGATCTCTTGAAGTACACATCATTGCCCACTAAGAGATCAGAGCTCTTAACAAAACTATTTGATATTAGATGCATTCAATATAAGTAGATGTCTAAGGATGTTGGCAAGCAACATAATCTATATTGAAAGCTCCTCAAGAATCCTTCAATTGCACTACCGAATGAGCCTTTGGTCTCTAAGCATTTCAAATTGGATCGATTTTGCCAATATCACCAATTGCAAGGTCACGATACAAAAGTTTGCATGGCTTTGTAGTTTGATATAAAATGCATGATTGACAAGGGTAAGTTGGTCCTTAATGTAAACAACCTGATGCACCTTGAAAAAAAATCAATGGGGGTTTACAAGAATCCTCTCAATGTAAGCAATACAAGGTACATCATCAATGCTATCAGCGTTGGTGATGATTCAAAACTGATGTAGGAATCATTCATGGTTCATGCATCCTTTGATGACATCAGGACCTCCTCATCCTCAACCAGTTTAAGGATCCCTTTTGTTATCAGAGCACCACCTTGGGTGCCCATAACACCCTTTGTGGTCAAGGCCCCATAACATGTTGCAATAGCAATAGCCCAATCACCCTTCATCGTAAGGATGTCTCAATGTGCAAACTTCCTAGCTATTTAGAGTCTAATGGTGAGTAATGCATCAATCCCTATTCACCCAGGGCCCCATCCTACAACCAATACCAATAGGCAATCGAGATGGCAAACTAGGAGGTCCAACGAGAACCTCACTGATCGAATGCTTAGGCAGCACCAGGAGCAAAGGGTACTAGGCCCCCCAAAGCCTATCCCCTTGTCTTCCATCCCAATGGCCCAACCAACCAAAGAGGCCACCACAACAAGCAACCAACAACAAAGCACTAAGGCTCCAAAGAAACAAGGCAAAAAAATCCCAAATCTCCTCCATGAGAGATTCATCTCTTGGGCCACATGGAGGAGATGAAGGCCAAGAACAAAGTAGCAAATAGTGGAAATAACTTCCTTGATGCATTGGCTCAAGTCAAGTAGGCTTTGAAATAGAAAAACACAATGTTAAGCCTATATGACCTGATAATAACCTTCTCTACCCACTACGAAGCATTAGTTCACATGTTGACCTCTATCCCTATCATAGAGGACATCTTAGCAGATGAGCAATCCATCCACACTGTGATGTTTGCTCCTATCCCATAGAAATCTAGTTCAACACCCTTGATGTTTCATGATGAGGTGATCAATGTGGACCTGGAGAAGGGTTAAGTCATTACTATGTCAATATTTATCATCATCTACATAGAGCAATGCAAAATCCACATGGTGCACATTAACAATGAGGCAGCAACAAATGTCATCCCATACACAGTCATCAACAAACTCAGTCTTGTTGATCAAATCAAACCAACAAAGATGACATGCCTTAAATCCTTCAATGGATCACATGTCATCACAAGGGGAATGATCATAATAGCCTTTGTGGTAGGGGAGCAATTCCCCACCACTATTGAATTCATTATAGTTGAAGAGATGCTAGGTTTCAACCTTATCTTGGATAGGCCTTGGTTAGCCTCGCTACAGGTTGTCTCCTCCCCTATCCATCAAATAATCCACCTTCTATACAAAGGTAGGAAGCTTATCAACAATGGTGACAATGTAGCCCCTTTGACCATTAGCAACATTGACATTGAACAAGGGTCAAAGTTGGAGCTCCTTGATGACACACCTCCCATGAAGGACAAAGGCAAAAAATGTGAGGCAGACCAGCCTGAGGAGCCAATGGGAGCCCTTGATCTCCCAAAGAAAGCTTTGTAGGTAGAATTACCCTTCAATATAGCTGACAAATATCAAGGTGAGTATTGTATCATACCATCCAAGCCCTACACGTCCACTAAATTAGGAAACAATTGCACAACTAAGGAATTCCCTTGGTCCAATAGGTGTTGGGTGCCTACCCATCCCACTCCTGCATGCTTTTCTTGTTCACATTTTATTTGAGTTTTACATTAGCTTGGTTCACATTTTTGCATTATTTGCCTTATTATGTGATTATTTCTTATGTTCGTGCATTTTTGCTAAGTTTACATTTTCACTTGGTTACTTTTCAATAAATATTTTACACGTAAAAACATTAAAATAAATAAAAATCAAAAATTTCAAAATTACAAAAAAAAAATAGCATGGTCCAAAAAGGCCTTAAACTAGCACACGACCTACTAAGGCCTAAAACTGGCAATCTCCTTTACACTACATGGCCTAGAATGGCCTAAAACTACAAGCATGGACCACCATGGCCTAAAACTAGTAATCTTTTCTGTTACCACATGGCCTGAAATGGCCTTAAACTATCATTGAAACCTAGAATGGCCTAAAACTATCAAAATGCTATCTATGCACATGCCCCAAAATGGTCTAAAACTAGCAATTTCTACAACTTAATCACATCAGCTCATCACATCATTATCATCAAATGCATGGCAAATGAATACAAAAGTCTACTCATCATGCACTTCACATAGGAAAATTTTCATTGCATCTCATAAAAAATAACAACAGTAGCATGACCATCTGCATTATATAGCAAAAATACACAAAAAAATACAAAAATTCCCAATGATAGGGCTACATTAGGATCTACTCAACCAGTGGTGCTAGGTGGGGGTGGAGGCTCTTTTTCCACCATGCTACTAAGGCTTGCAACATCACCTAGTTCCTATCAACAACAATAACAACAATGATAAGACAAAAATCTGTAAGCAAGAGTGCAATATGCAACCTAACAAAAAAGGCATAAAAATGAAATAAAAAACTAACCTAAGAGGGTCCTGCATCGACCATGCCTAGAGGTAGGCTATCAAGGCCCTCCTCCAAGCATTAGAGGATCTTAGCTTCTAATAGCTATGTCCAGTCCTCTTGGCTAAAGTCAACACCTGCAAGGGTCTTATCTTCATCGATGGAGGTCCATGTGGGAAACTGCATAGAAATGGTGATAGATGAAGCCTCCCCTAAAGGCGTGATAGTCTCTCGCTCCAAGAAACCACTAACCACTATGTGGTGAGTAAATATCTTGAAGGCCCATCTCCCACCAATTGCCTTAATAATCATCTCAAGGAAATGGTGGTCAATAGACTCTTCTTTGAGCTACTGTAGATATGTGTCTCGCTCATGCTTTAGTGATTTTTGTGGTTTTTCTACATATGGTCCCACCTCCATACCTTAGCACTAAAATCTTTCCAATCTTGACTTTTTCAAGCAAGTAGATCCATCTGTAGCCTCTACTTAATGATCTCCTAGGTAGCCTTGTTCTTGCCCTGAATGGTCGACCAATACCTAGCATAGTTAATCTCTACACTCTTTCAGGTACTATCTCCCTGTGCTCAAGCCACCAAGAAGTCATATTAGGATTGGAGGTCCTGGATCTTCTTGTCATGGTTCACCACTCTCTTCTGAAGCTTATGCATGCATTTCCATAGGTACTCATTTGAGCACCTACAGCTCCATAACGCTTTTGCACAAAAAAGTACACACTTGCTAGTTACCTCGTACATACAATGAGGCACTTGCTCCACTCTAGGAAGGTACTTAAGTACGACATCCACCTTAGCCACCTAGTTTGGATCCCAGCGGAGCTTAGAACCTATTAACATAAAATATTAGGCATAAACTAAGCATAAAATTAGTAAATCAATGTAAATAAAACAACAACATGCATACCAAGCTTGGGATCTACCTACTGTAAGTGGTCTACCATGTCCTCAACAATCCCTTCCATGAAGGAAAACTTGTCTGGTGTCTCTACCCATAGCTTCATGCAATAGGTAGATATGGATAGTGGATTGCTATCAAGTACATCTAAGGCTACATAACAACAATACTTTGCAACAACTAAACATCTAAGGATGCAAAAGCAAAAGAGCAACAATATATGGCAATATAAAGCATTTACCTAGCAAGCTCTCGGGTGTGAGGGCAGGGGGATCTCCCAGCTACACATCATCAAAGAGGCTAGAAAAATCACCCTTGTTAGGGTGGAATAGCCCCTTTTCTTCAAACTACTGGAAGGTTTCTACAACCTTGTGTAGCTTCTTCCTAGGTACTTCCTCCTCCTCAGCTTGAGGTGGGGCTACCTCTACTACTGTTGCTATCACTGCTTCAATAGCCCTCTTACATAATTTAAAAACATAACATTTTAGCATTAGCATAAACTAGCTAGAAAAAACACAAAAAATATATATATAACAAACACATCTATACATATACTAACTTGCAACATCTGTGCACAAGCTGGGGATTTTGAGGTAGATCTTCTTGGTGCCTGCCTATCCAACTATAGGGGCAACCTTCTTTTCTAGGCATGGTCTCTTAATATTTGCCTTGGAGGACCCCACCATTTCTACAATGTAATAATTAGCCTTGTTCACATCCTCAATGATGATTGGGGGACATGCCCATGTTGTCATAGGAATAGTGTGACCCTCCTAGATGACCTTTGGTTGTCACTAAGTACAACTCATCGATCCCCTCTAGAGGGTCTTGTGTGTAAGTGGTTGTGAATAGGTTCTTGACCCTAGGCTTAGATAGCTACTCATGATCTTATACTACCCAACACCCACTATCTCATACCATCATGAGCTTCGTGAATCTTTGCAAATACATTGTTAAGAATGCAAAGTGTACGTGGAACCTCACTTGGAGGTTGTAACGTAACCTAGTGATCTCTGTATATAGTCTAGTGGTAATGTAGGAGGCCCAGTTAAACCTTGTGGCCTCCTGCGGTACCTCCTTCATCATCCGTGCTTGCTCTATTCCAAGGATTTTTCCTTAGGAGAGCAACTTCAATAAGGCATGGGCATGAAAGAGGGGGTAGAGCTCTCAAACCTCAAGCACATGCACATCCCTAATCAAGATGCCTTTGTGAGATCGAGTGGCTCCCAACCACTCCTCGATCTCTTCTTTGAGGCCCACCTCTCTATTGGCCTTGTAATTGACCAACAGGCCATCATAGGGGATGCCAAAGGAATTAGCAAAGAAAGTCTCGTCGAGGTCCAAGACTACCCTCACTCCATGCATGTGGATGACGAAATGGTAAATGCCACTACTGAAGGAGTCTATGATGGGATCATTTTGGCCACCAAAATGCTTGGGCTAAGGGCTAAGAAAAGGTCCATCAACCCAACATGTATGAGATGTCTAGTCAATGCCTCTAAGGCCTGATGGCATAACCAATGTTATGCCCCCTTCACATCACCATATTTCATGATGAGGATGGACTCAGTGTGGCCTGTGGTAACCACCATCACCTCTCCTGAAGCAACTACAACTATAACATAGGAAAAAATAACATTAACATTATGCAAGGGCAAATCAACAAGTGCATGTGAGCAAGCATAAAAGCCAAATAATAAGCACTTATGTGGAACAAACGGTGTGTGAGATGGAGGTGGTGGTGCAACCAGCTCCTCGAAATTGGGCTTACCACTAGCCTATCCCTTATCAAGTCAATCATAGGTCCTACACCACTCGAATGCCTAAGTAGGATAATTCTTTAGATCTTCTCCTACCTATTCAAGCATGGCCTCCCATAAATTTGAACTGGATAAAAATACCTCTATGGTGGTGTGGGTCAAGGCAAGGGCCTCTCTCTTATCATGAAGCCCCTAATCATCAACTTTGAACATGGCATTAGGCATGGGCAATTAGCAATTAGCAAACTTAGCATGGACCAATAGCAAGAAAAATGATGCAAAATCATAAAAGTACTCACCCTCCTACATAGTATACCATTTCAGGTGGTTCTAGAACAATGTGTGCACACGTAGAGCGATGAATAGGGTGTTGCTCCTATTATAATAAGAGAAATCTGGCATACCCCAGATCTTGGATAAGGGATGAGTGCCTCTAGGGCCTCACCTCAAACCACCTACTCTATCATCACCGATCGTGGGCTCATCAAAGATAAATCTCAATATGTCTTGGTTGGCCCTAGGCAGCAATGTCTTAGTGATAGCACTCATAGCCTTTGCTGCTAAGTGTAACCACATAATCACACTGAAGTGCTTTAGCAAGAATGCTAGTAATTTGGATTCCCTAGGTTAAAACCATACTGCTTGATAACCCACTTGCATATCTAGTGCAAGTGTGTTGAGCACAGGTTCACTCATGTAGCAAAGAATGCTAACAAGCTCCACAACAACTAGGATGGGTTTTAGCAACACTCTACAATCACAAGGCAACAAACATAGCATTAGTATACAATAGATATATTTTTGCAAGAATACATTAAATCATACTTAGCAGAAAATTAATATGACGTAGCATAAGTTAGAAAAGTATCCTAGGGCCCCCTAGGCCCCATAGGTATAGGACATCAACATATACATTTGATGTGTCTGGTAATCACTGGAGTATAGCACGTTTCATGTAGCATTCTCATATCATTTTGTATGATTACATATTTAGCATTACAGGTACCATCATCATTTCATTCTGCATGATTGCATATTCAACACTAGCATTTTGTGCTTCATAGGTTTAACACTTTTGCATAGAATTTTTGAAACTTTTCCTAACTCCAAGAAACATAGTCTAGAAAACTGTAGAAAAATTCTAACTCTAGGCTACTTCTAGAAGCGTAGTCCAGAAATCAAAAAAAATTTCTAACTTTAGAACCACTGACTATGCTCTAGTGACTATAGAGCATAGTCCTAGATAAGAAAAAAATCTAACTATTGGCTATGCTCCCAAAGAGCATAGCCACCAAAAATGTCAAAACTTTTCAAAAGAAAAACTAACTGTTACCTACAATGCTACCATTACACTATAGAAAAATAAAAAAAATTTAGGAAATATGCTCTTAGCATCGTCCCTCCCATAGCCCTACAACTATGCACCCACATCACAAGGCGCCATGCTTACCATTAGCTCCACAGTAGACGCTAAGAGAAAATTTTTTTTTAACAAAATGAAAATAAGAAATGATAGTTCCCTATCAAAACCCTAGTCCTATAGTGGCTACTCATGGTCACCACCAATGTAGTCCCCTGCCATGCATCTCCCTATAATGGGCCACCTTGGCCATCATAGATGCTCTCATCACAACCCCACATCGAAAAGAAAATAAATAAAAAATAAATTTCTCTATATCACACATGCAAACAATAGCCTTAGCGCTACCACCAAACCCTCATCCCTGCCTTATGTAGGGGAGAATCTTTAGAACCTAAGCAAAAACAAAAATCATAAAAACTTGTCATGCCTTTGACCTGCAAGCAACCCTAGGGTGCCACTAAAACCCCAATCTCTCACCTTAAGTGCCATAAAAAGCAACATTTTTCACAATCCCATGGCCTTCCCCCTTGCCCTGGTAGCCACACCAGCCACTATAGCGGCCATAGACATTGCAAAACATTGTAAGCCCCTACACCCACCATCTCCCCCCCCCAATGCTTTATCCTTGAATCCCACACAAAAACCCTTACCCAACAAACATGATTCCCATGGCCATGGAAACCCTAGAAAACCATTAACATAACAGCCCTTACCACAAGAAGGCACCACCAAAACCAGAACCCAAGCCCCAAATGCCTAAGTGTAGAAAAAGGTTAAAAAAAAAAAAAAAGCTAAAAATGGTAGAGCATAGTTGGGGTACTTAGTAGTTAGCAGCACCCCTCACTCCTTCATGTGTGCCCATGGTAGGCATCCCAAGACTCGTTCCCCCTCATCCAAATTGGTTAGACTAGGGTATTGGCATCCACTTCGGTGTGACATTCTAGCAACTATGCTCTTACAACTATGCTATGCTTTGGAAAGTTCACTTTTTCAACATTGACAATGACAAACTTACTAAGGATGAAATACATTTTATACACTTGGAGGTCACTTAATTTTTTTACCTATCCTAAGCTGACAGACAAAAATGAAAAGCATAGTTAAATGGGAGTGTAGTCACTAGAGCTAAAAAATTTTCAATTTTTTTGGCTAGCTTCAAACTTAGAGAAATTTCAAACTCTTTCTTGTCACCCAATGGGTGCCTAAGCCAATTGCACTTTTCCAACGTACCGAATCTTGCTCCAATGATGCATTTAGCACATCTCACGATCTACTAAGACATTAAATTGATGCATCACCATCTGCTATGACATTAAATTAGCATCCAAAAATTCCAATAGTCTACTAAAATCGTAAACTAGTGCATCACTATCCACTACAATGTTGAACTAGCATCCAAAAATTTGCTAAGACCTTAAACTAGAAACCTCATGGCTGGTTGAGGCCTAAAACTAGCCCACACATCCTTTGCCTTTGAAATCACATTTACATACTTAGGAAAAAATTTTATTGCATTTTTTTCTTTAACTATGCATATTAATCTCATTAAGAGAGGTGCATCTTGACATTTTTCTAGTTGTTTTTGTAGGATTGTTGTAGGATTCATGACATGGCTATGTACGAGCATCATCATGCACCTCTGGTTCTCACTAGGCCACATGGTGATCTCATGTGATTCATTAACTTCTAATGCCTAAACCTCGAGCCCATAGCCTATGATGAGTACATCACATCTGTAGAGGCACCACTAGATTGGCCAGACCATCTAGTTAGGGATCTAGACCTAGAGGCAGGTGACTTCATTAAGGATCCCCTTGTTTAAGTCCTTGTAGCAACATTTAGTGGTGAGGTCAAAACATTGAAACTTAGTCATATTAAACAAAAACATCAAGGAATTCGCATGGTCTTATGAAGGCATGCCAGGCCTAGATCCTTGCATAGTGCAACACAACATAATCCTTGATCCCAACATGAAACCAATCAAGCAAAAAGCTTACAAGGTTAGGCCTGAGGTGGCATTGGCAGTCTATGATGAAATCACCAAGCTCTACAAGGATGATTTCATCTAGGTCGTTGTCTATGCAAACTGGGTCTCCAACATTGTGGTTGTACCCAAGAAAAATGGGAGTATATGCCTTTGCATAGACTTCTAGGACCTAAATAAGGCAACCATTAAAGATGACTTTCTGTTGCCTAGTATTGATCAATTGGTTGATACTACAGTTGGCCATGCCTTGTTGTCCTTCATATATGGGTTCTTGGGTTACAACCATATTTGGATCAACCCAAAGCACCAGCTCAGTACTACCTTTATGACCCCTTGGGATACATTTTGCTACATCATGATGCCTTTTGGGCTCAAGAATGCAAGAGCAACTTATTAATGAGCCATGATGTACATGTTTAGCAACTACCTATTAGGTCTACTCCATGATTGCATTGATGATATAGTCATTAAGTTCAAAGCATCATACAAACATGCAAGTGACTTGAGCCTTATACTCAAACATTGTCTGAATCATGATCTTAGGTTAAATCCTAAGAAATGTGTCTTCAATGTCAAAACAAGCTACATGCTAGGGTTCATAGTATCTAAAGAAGGCATACACATAGACCCTGATATAGTTAAGGCCATCATCAACTTAGCACCACCGACCAACCTTAAGGAGCTACAAGGGTTACAAGGTAGATTGCAATTCATACAATGGTTTATCACACAGTTGATTGATAAGTTGTAGTCAATGCAACACTTGCTCAAAAAGAGAGTCCACTTTGAGTGGATAGCTCAATGACAATAGGCATTTGACAACCTTAAATAAGAGCTGGCTCAACTTCCAATAGTCTACCCTCCACAAGGAGATAAACTATTCTACATCTACTTGGTACCTCAAATGCATCCATTGCTTCTTTGCTTTGTCAAAAGTGAGACGATAGTATAGAGGTCCCTATATACTACCTAAGCCATGCATTTGTTGCCTATGAAGCAAAGTACAATGATGTGGAAAATAATTTCCTTGCCTTAGTATTTACACTTAAGAAGTGGAGGCACTATCTTTTCCACAACCATGTCAACATCATCTACAAAAGCAATGTACTCTAGATAATTACAACAAATATTTATGAGAGCAGTCACATTGCACGTTGGAAAGCAATAACCACAGAGTTTGACCTGCATTATATTGCACAAGCATCAAGTAAAGGTCAAGTAATAGCTGCACAACTTATAGCTTCCCCAATCAATGATCAAGCAACGATAGATCCAAAATTTCCAAATGAGCATGTCACTAGCATAAGCCAAGTGCTTAATAACTTTGAGACACTCTTGTACTTTGATGGCACTTCAACCTCTAAAGGGGGTAGTGTTGCTACCATAATCATGCTTTCCTCTAGGGAGATTTGATCCTTCATGTATTGCTTCGCATTTCCATGCACCAACAATGTGGTGGAGTACAAGGGTCTCCTCTAGGGTATCTTAGCAGCTCACAACCTAGGGATACAAAACCTAGTGATTCAAGGTGATTCCCAATTGGTGGTCAACCAGGTTACTAAGGCTTACGCTTGTAGAGCTAAACACTTGCAATCTTATTGTGACTTGGCAAAGCACCTGCTCAAGCAATTTGCAACTACTAATGTTTAGCATATCCCCCACAATGAAAACTCCATTACTGATGCCTTAGCCACATTAGTCACATTAGCCTTAAGCTTTGCACCTAAAATGCTTCATGCTTTTCCCACTTTGGTGGTAGATTGCACTATGCCTATCACACAAACAACTAACATTACATCTATAGCCACAGTAAGAATGACCCACATAGTAGAGTGGTACAAAAATATCAAATCATACCTTCTATATGGTGAACCTCCACAACATCTAATCACTACCCAAAAGTATGTAGTGCAAAAATAATGATGGCAATACATCATCATGGCTGATAGCACACTATGCTGTTGATCTCATAATGACATACTGTTGACTTGCATTAGTGACAACAAAGCGCAAATGATCATTGAACAAGTCCATGAGGGACTCCATGAAGGCCACATAGCACCTAAGGCAATGGCAATGAAAACCATATCATTAGGCTACTATTGGCCTTACATGGAGTGCGATTGCATTTTCAAGGTCAAGATGCATGACATGTGTCAACAGCATGGTAACTTAATGCACGTGTCACCCACTAAGCTACATACAACATAAATTACATGGTTGTTCCAACGTTGGGGGTTGGACATCATAGGATCAATAACACCTATGTCCTCTGTAGGGCATAGCTTCATTATAACTACCATTGAGTATTTTACAAAGTGGGTTGAGGCTATTCCCCTTTGGAAGACTACATCATAGTAGGTTTACAAATTCATACTTGATAACATAATGTCCCATTTTGGTTTACCCATGATCATAGTCACGAACAATGGGTCATAGTTTAGCAATGCTAAGACCAAAGCCTTTTGCAAATGCTTTGGAATCAAACATTCCTTTTCATCATCCTACTACCCATAGGCAAATTGCCAAGTAGAGGCCACAAACAAGGTCATCATCAATCTTCTAAATAATATGCTTAGTAGCAGGAAACGACGATGGCATGAGCAGCTGATCTACACACTCTGGGCCTACTGCACAACATGAAGAACTGCAAAGAGTAAGACACCATACAGTTTGGTTTATGGGTCTGAAACCATCTTATCTCTTGAATTACATGTTTCATCACTCTGTGTAATCCTCCCAAGCTTCATCAATGAGGCTCAAAATGATGAGTACAGAATCATGGATCTCAACTCCATAGAGGAGGAGCACATGCAAATGCTTGGTCAAATCGAGTAGTACCAACAAACACAACAATAGAAACATCGTCACAATTAGCATCAATGCCCAATCAAGAAAGGGAACTTAGTCCTCAAGGTCATTCATGAACCCATAAACAAATTCTTAGTGAATGGGAAAGGACCTTTCTTGGTCATCAAGGCCTATGACAATGGGGCATTTAAGCTTACTAATCATGATGGCAATGAATTTACCAATTTGGTGAACCACTCATATCTGAAGCTGTACTACGCGTAGCACTTAGTGCCTCATCAACGACAAAGCAAGATAATCCATCATCTTCTATGATGCTAAACTAACACAAATAGTCCACTATAACTATAAACTGGCATAGTATGTCTGCTATAACATTAAACTAGCATCCACATCCATAGTCCACTATGACTATAAGCTAACATCCACATCCATAGTCCACTATGACTATAAACTAGCATAGATCATCCACTATGATGCTAAACTAACACATACATCCACAGTCTGCTATGACTATAAACTAGCACAACAAGTTTGCTACAACTATAAACTAGTACATCAAAGTCTACTATGATGCTAAACTAGCAAAACAAGTCCACTACGACTATAAACTAGCACATAGTCATCCACTATGACACTAAACTAGCATAGCATCCATCATCTGCTACAATATTAAACTAGCACACAATAGTCTGCTAAAACTATAAACTAACACATCACAGTATGCTAGGACATTAAATTGGGCCCAAAGTCTGCTAGGACCCTAAACTAGCAAAGCATATAGTCTACCATAACCTTAAACTAGGCTTGCAATTCAACACACATAGTTCTACGAACAAGTGAGTGATACTATTTTTAATTCCACACCATCTATCCACATCCTATGAATGGGGTAGTAGCACTGTAGTTCTAGAATGAATTTTCTATCATCAAAAGAGGCCTTTGGAACATTTGCAATGTTATTGTTCCTCATCATTTTACTAATCTTCTGGAGTTACGCTTGGGCATTTTGCTGATCTTCCAGAGCTCTTGCCATGGTTGCTAGTGTTACCAGCCCCAAGCAGCACTTGCAGAATTACTAACCTTGGGTATTTCATTACTTCTTAAAGCTCTCATTATTAGCACAACCCTTTGGAGTAGTGATAGCATTAGTGCCCCCATCATCTCACCAACTCTATCAGGCTCTTTCCATTGCTTGAGCACTTACTTCCGGTGTGGCTACTGGAGCTTTTGCAGCCTTCTCACTCTAGCACCTACACTGGTTTTCCTACAATGGTCTATCAAGCTCTTACAACTAGTCTAGCACTTGTATCACACTTGCATTTAGTAGTTTACTCTCATCTCATGTCATGTGATTGCTTTCTTATTTTCTCTGCATTATTTTTGTAGGACAAAGCCTCCAAGGTGGTCATGTAAAGATGCATCTCATCATAGCAGCAAGTCACCACATCACTCCAATGTGCATGATTGGACTAGCTAAGCCACTCAATAGTGCACATCCTTATTACCCTGTTATTGCTTACTTGCATTTTTCCCTTTTATCTTGCATTCCCCTACCTTCCCCTACATCACCAAGCTTACAACCCTCCTAATGCATATGGCATCCTCCTTATGTTAACCGCAAAACCCATAGTAGATGTAATGCAACTCATCCTATGGGGAGCCTCTGTGGGCTAGTCAAAGCCCAAGCAGATGGAATGCAACTTATCTTGGGTAGGAAACACCCATTCTACATATATGACACAGATGCACTAAAGTAAAGCCTATTAGGTGGCATGCAGTCCACTTGATGAAAAGAATCCTACAACCAGCATTTAGCAATGTGTAGAACCCAAAGCAAGTTTTCCTCATAGCCATAAAAAAGCAAAAAATGTAAAAAAATGCAAAAAAAAAAAAATGTAGAGCAAAAGCATAGGGAAAAACATGTCCCCAAAGAAAAATTAGCAAAGTTGCAATTTTGCAACCAGTCCAACCCTGAATCAGCATCGACCTTCTCATAAGCACTTTGACAAGAGGTCATAATTTCAAGGAAAAGCCATTCTAACACCATGGATGCTAACTCTATCATAAGCATTCCAATAAGAGGTCACCATTGTGATGACAAGCCATCCCTGGTGCCGCATCTTGCATTTTCATACTATTCGCAATTCATTCCCTTGTTATTCCCTAATGCATTCCCTACACCCTTTATCCCCAGCATACTATTACCCTTAGCACTCTTGAGTATGGTAAAGTGACCTTCAGTCAAGTACTAATAAGCAATGCTGGTGCTAGGCCTACTATGGTGTTTTTCATTCTTTATCGACATCTCTTAGGCCACTCCTCTAGATGTTAACAAAGAGGGACCAATGAAACACCACAAAATTTAGGCTATTGGGTCTCGACTATAGATTTTTCTAAGTGTCAAATTTTGGCAAATTTTTTCTAAGTGTTGGGACTACACTTCCCACTGCTAGGACTATGCTCCAAAGCATAGTCAACATAGTTGATGTAGACAGCCCATATTTGCAAACTTTTTCTAAGTGTCAACAATAACTGCAAAATTTTCTAAGTGTTTTAGGTATTCTCTCCCTACTAGGACTACACTCTAGAGTGTAGTTAGCATAGTCAGCATAGAAATGACCAATTTTACAAATCCTCCTAAGTTTCAAGCTAGAGGTTATTAAGCATGATTGGGATGGAAGAAATAGTTTGGCATATCTACTAACTTCTGAGTCTATACTCCCTACTATGCTCTAGAGCGTAGTTAGTGTAGGCTGCATAAAGACATTAGCTTTTGCTTGATTTTTCTAAGTGTCAAGGCTACACTTTCCCTACTAGGACTATGCTCTAGAGTGTAGTCAGCATAGTCTATACTAGGCCTCATATTTTGGCAAAATCTATCAAACTATTGGACTACGCTCTAGAACATAGTGAATGTAGTCTATAAAACTACCTGCAGAAGCCTCCAAGATTAGCAATTTGCACTTCTTTTGCACCTCCCATTTGCCCCCAAAATTGTACCTATTCTCAACACCACTCAAGAGAGTGGACAACATAGTCCCAAAGCATAGTCTCCAAAACTACACTATTTTGCATTATTTTCAAGTACGTTGCGGTCTATTTAGCATTCACATTTTTAGTCTTAGTAGCATAGTCATAGTTTGGCAGTCTCATAGGATCCATTAGAGCACACCAGCATAACACCATTTACTTCATTGGGAGTGTTGTTGGGGCTAGTGTAGTCCCAACTACCCCTCTACCATGTGGTGCTTGATCTATGACTCACACTAATCCTAGCCCTATAAATACCCTACCATCTCACATTTTAGGGGTTGGAAAACCAAAAGCAAGGTTGACATTTTGAAACACTCAACTAGCAAACTTGCATTCCAATCACTCCAACATTCAAGCACACTTGGTATCTGTTACACACCATTGTACCACCATAGCACCATTGCACATTGCCTAGCACATCGTTGACCACTGTAGCTTGCTAGACACCATGGTAGCTAGCTTGGTAGGCTTAGACTTCATAGTAGACATTAGTTTTTGTAGTCCAAACACCCTAAGATTGTGACTATGCTACCTACTATGCCTATCTATATGCCACATACCTCCTCACCTTCTCTCTGTAGTTAACTATGCTTCCTCCTATTTGGGGTGGTGTTGCTTTCTCTCTCCCTTGCATCTTACATATTTTTAGCATTTTCTCTTGCATTTTAGCATTCTACTCGCATTTTTACTACTTTTGCCTATATTCACACATTTGCACCCTCATTTTTGCTTTGTGACCCTTAACTATGCTCACCCCCATGGGCACTATAACATCACAAACACTGTGTAAACCATTGACACTCATTCCATCATAACACCTATATAAGTCCCAATTTGATTAACAAGATTGTTCTAGGCACCCCACCTCGATTCCTAGTAGGCCCTCATGCAGATACGGTATCAAGGTTGTGCAACTACGAACCTCTCGATGTACCATTCTAGCCTCCAACATTTTCGACAATCATGACTTTTAGAACTACCATCTTACTCAGACACAACATAAATGAGATCACCAATAGGAAAAGCACCACAAAGCCATGAAGGAAAAATGGTTCACTAACCCTTTATTCCCGGTAAATTAAAAGGATAATTATGAACCTCTTTTTGAGGGTTATCAACATGCAAACTCTCCAACTCTAAATCTAGTGAAGGGGAGCTAACCCAAATCCTAAATTAGTGATCAATAATCTAGGTTCTATTAATAGTGAGTTTCATGGTTATGGAAGTTGTAAGAAAGGGAGTCAAAGCAAGAACTTTAAAAAGCATAATGATAATCACTCTAAGGATTGTGGCCATGAAAAATGGAATGAAAGTAGTAGACACCATAGTGGTGGTAGTCCTCCTTCCTCTTTGCCCTTCATTTGGATCAAATTTCTCCTCTAAATCTGAAAAGAACCATAGGTAGTAGTACAACAATAATAGTCATAGAGATGATCATGAATGAAGGAATGGCAAAGGACATCAAATGTGGCATTGAGATCATGATGATGAACCTCTGCTAGCCACTCGAAATATGCTCAACATCGTAAAGGCTATTAGAATTCCTACCAGGCATGTGAAAGATAGTCAAATCAAGTAACTAGATATTAACAATATCCTTGGATTTGAGGGGGATATAACTCAGATCCTCAAACACATCTACAAGCCTTTCATGATGCCTGTAACTTATAAAATATTGAAATGATTAGCAAAAGCTCAAGCTATTCCCCAGAACACTCATCAAGAAAGAAAAAAGTTGGTACCAATCTCTAGAACCAGAATCAATTTGTCAATGGAGTACAATGCTAGAACTATTTAATGATAAGTATTAGACATACTCTAGAGTGTCAAACCTACAAAGAAAAATATAAGGCTAGAAATAAGAAACACATGAACCCTTGGATGCCACCATGGATAGATATTATTCATTATTACACCAATGCCCTAGCCATGGTTACTCTCAGTGGGAACAACTTTGTCACATTATAAATGGGCTTCGCTTAGAAACATAAAGGACCCTTAGGGTCTATGCCCAAGAAACACTATTAGAATTAAGAGCCCATCAGATACAAAGGTTGATTAAGTAGGTACCAAAAGAAGAACGAGAGTTAGGAAACAAGAAAGTGTAAAAGAATATAATAGGAACCCTTCCATTAGAAAGAAGGAGGTTTGCTTTTGTGATAGAGAGCAGAAATCACCTCTTGATTAGGTGCTACAATGAAACACCTTGTTGATCCAACAATCTATGTCTAAAATTTTAGCCAAGGTAGATAAAATGTGGGATTTTTTGGATGAAAAATTTTTAACTGTTTCAAAAATTACAAAGGAATCAAGAGAATAGAGTACTGATCATGATAGCATGAGGCAAAAAGAAGCTAAATGTGCCTACCAAAGGGGCAAGGGCAAAGCAACTACAGTAGAAGAAGTTATCAAGATTGAATTAGATAATGAGTGTGGGTGTGACATCTACCACTATGAACATCCAAAGGGATGTTGCCCTATTATGTCACACTTACATGAATCTAGGGTGTATGCTCTAAATGCATGACTATCAAAAAGGCAAACACCTAGAAGATTGTCTTATCCTCAAGGTAATCCCAAGAAGTTCCACTAGCAATAACCTTATTATCCAAGTGGAACTCCATCAAAACCATATGAGCAATATTCATAGTAGCAGCAACCATAGTCATGGAGGATGCCACCACCATGGTAGCAGTTGCTTTATAGATAGCCAAATCTATATGGGTACTATGTTCAACAACCCCTATCTCCATGTAACTCTTCCAATCACATTTCTCCTTTCTAGCATCACTACCACCCTCTTGAATATCACCAAACTCATTCTTCAACTCCTAGAGAGGATCCCATATTCCATCCATACCCTTCTTATGTGCATGCACTTGTTCCTCCACCCTCAACATAGCTACCACCTACTCAATTCATGCAAGGTGAGCTTCTAGCTTTGCCACAATAACATAATGCTACAAGGGTTGTTAATCTACAACCAGTTAATCAACCAAGTGGTTCAAAACCTACATCTTACAAACAAACTCATGCATCCAATCACCTTGCTCCTTCCTCACCCTCTACAAATCATCAAATCTAGAGCCCTTCAAACCAAATGCCTCCCAAGATCTACACTATTATATTAACTTATGTCTTATCTAACTAGATCTAGAATGGTAAACTTCCTAGGAAATTAGTCAATCCTAAAGTCCCCTTATCTATTTGTAGATTGTTGGGAACAAATCATGCAAAGATCTTCTGGATTCAAGTTCTGATGTTAATCTAATTTCTCATGAGATATATACTTCTTGGAACTTACCACCTCTCAAAAAGGGAAATATCATATTAGAATTGATAGATCAATCCATCGCTATTCCATTAGAACTGGTAGAAGATATTGTGACCACTATCTATGGATGATCTTATCCTATTGATTTCCTAGTAGTCAAACATGAGAACTACAAGGGAGATTTTCTAATCATTATAAGAAGGGTGTCACTAAATACTATTAATTCAAGAATGGACATCATAGATATTTCCCTAGAAATTTTCAAGAAAAATGCATTCAAAAAGCTCAATAAGAAATGAGTTCCATGCATTACATATAGCGACATAGGGTGCAACTACGTGCAAAAACTCTGGTTTGTGAAAAGAGCAATCATTTCCACATGTAGGCAGTGTGAAAATAAGGTATATATTCAAAGGTTCATGTACATAGCAATCACAAAATAAGAAGACATCTAGTGGCTAACATCTGATTTTGAGAGTAGCACAATTTGCATGAAACCAACTAAGAGCCTGAAATGCACCTATGTCATAGGCATGGATGAACTAGAGCAAGTTCATTACCAACTATCTAATGATTAAAAAGATGATAACTATAGGGGAGAGTTGGAAATGCCTAAAAATTTTAAACAAGAGCTCCTAGAGCTAAAAACTCTAACTGTTAGCTCAGAATATCCATTTTTGAAAAATGGAAAGCTAGTTATAATCAATGCTAAACTTGCTCCTAAACAAAAAGGAAAACTATTGAAAGTGGTTAATAGATGACCAATTTCCTTTGCTTGGTCATATCCTAAACTCACTAGGATTGATCCATGAATATGCTAACACTGTATCTATAGCAATCTATCCATGAAGCCAAGAAAGTAGCTACAGTGGTAGTTGAACCCCAAATTAAAACAAATCATCAACGAGGAAATAGAAAAAATCCTCAAGATAGGGTTCATCTATCCTATTGTGTATAGTGAGTGGATCAACCCACTCATGATTGTTCCAAATAAATGTGGCAAGTGGTGGGTTTGTATTGATTTCAAGTTTTTGAACATGACAACACTCAAAGATCATTTTTCATTACCATTTGTCGATCAAGTATTGGACATCATTTCTAGACATTGCTATTATAGGTTTCTAGATGGTTATAGTGGCTATAACCAAATTCATATTGCACCAGAGGATTATGCTAAAACTACATTCATGAGTTCCTAAGTGACTTTTGCATATTAGAAGATGTTTTTTAATCTATGCAATGTTCCTACCACATTTCAATGCTTGGTCTTGAGCATCATTCAACAGTAAAATGGTAATGGGATGGAAGTCTTCATGGATGATTTTTCCACTTATGACACTACATTCGAGCAAGCCTTGGACTATCTTAAGAAAATATTAAAAAGATGTATGGAGACAAACCTACAGCTCAATTGGCAAAAGAATCGTCTAATGATCCAAGAGGGCATAGTCTTGGGGCATAGAATCTCACAAGCAGGGATCAAGATAGACCTTGAAAAAATAACGATCACCATGGAATAACCTATTAGCCAAAAATAGTTAAAGATGTCTAGTCATTTCTTGGACATACTAGTTACAACTAATGATTCATAGAGAATTTTTCTAAGAACGTAAAACTGTTGATAAAGCTAATAAATAAAGATGCTCCATTTGTTTGGACCAAGAAATGTGAAAATGCATTCCAATAGCTAAAGGAGAAACTCATAGAAATTCCAATTCTATGAGCACCAAATTGGTCTAGACTATTTTAGATCATGACAAATGCATCAAATTATTCCTTGGGAGTCATGCTGACATAGTTGGATGATTCAAAATGTTGATATTACATTCACTATTCAAGCCAAAGAATTATGGATGCATAGCTCAATTACACCACAACAGAGAAAGGATTGATGGCAATGGCATATTCATTAAAAAAGTTCAAGCACTATGTGCTTAGGTATAAAGTATTTGTGCACATTAACTATAGTGCCATTCACTTCCTGATGAACAAGACAACAGTAAGCCCCCATGTCATACAATGGATAGTGATCTTGTAGGAATCCTATCTTACAATGGTAGATCGAAAAAGAACTAAGAACATGGTTGTCAACCATCTCTCTTGGTTAAGATAGGATAACAAAGAGGAGGGGAGTTCACTCTCTGATCAATTTTTTGATAAACTCCTCTTTGTTAGGGAAATTAATGACTAAGTGCCTAAAAAAAAAAGGTATGATGGCATCCTCACTTATCTTCTCACTTAAGAGATGCGACAAGATCTAGATCACAAGAAGAAACAACAATTTCTTCATTAGGCCAAGTGCTTCATGGAAATCAATAGACACATTTACAAGGTGTGCGATGATGGCTTGGTTCATTAGTATGTCCTTGATACTGATCAACTATGCATTCTCTAAGATGCTCATGAGGGCCCTTGCNCCTCAACATTAGATCTAACCACTGGAACCCTTTGAAATATGAGGCATAGACTTCATGCATCCCATCATAGCCATGTCCAATGGAAATGCATACATTATCATTACTATTGACTATTGTACTAAATGGCTAGAAGAAATAGCCATCATTGACTGTACATCATCCACTGCTACTTAATTTCTTCAACACATTGTAAACAAGTTTGGGATGCCATGTGCACTGATTTCTGATAATGTAACCTATTTCACAAGCATCACTTTTTGCAAGCTCATGCAACACTTGGAGGTTCAACATGAATTAATAATTCCCTACCACCCCTAAGCCAATGGTTAAGTAGAGGTTACTAATAGGGAGATTACAAAGATCTTAATGAGAATTGTTAGCAAATATAAGAGAGACTAGAGAACAAAAATCAACGATACTATCTGAGCCTACCACTCAACATGGAAACTCCCTATAAGGTACTTTCCCTATGAGCTGGTGCATGGGAAACTACCAACACTTCCTATTTAATCTAAGCTCCAACGATACCATCTAAGCCTACCACTCAACATGGAAATTCCCTATAGGGTACTTTCCCTATGAGCTGGTGCATGGGAAACTACGAACACTTCCTATTTAATCCAAGCTCTATATACTTTCAATAGCCTATGATGTAGATCTTGAGCTTAGTCTAGCACAACGAGAATGATTGATCAACCTTAACGTGCTAGATGAAAATTGATTAGTGGTCATGTCCTTGAATGAAGTGCACAAGACATTCGGCAAGCAACGACATGACCTAAGAATAGGCAAAGTCAAATTTCAACTTGGAGATAAGGTCCTCTGTTAGAACCCCACACATGTTCCACAATGAACTAAATTTCAAACATTATGGAACGGGCCTTATAAAATTAACTAAACCTTTCTTTCTAGGGCCATGAAAATCTACAAATCTAAAAGCCCAAATAAGAAACAACTGATCAACATTCAACAAATAAAACCTTTTCACGAGCCTAAGCAAGCTATTGTAGTGAATACCTTATTAGATGGACAACCTCACTTAATCTTTCAAATCTCCTCCTTCCAACTTAGTCACGGGGGAGATGGCCATCCAAGTTAACCATTTACATAGATCCTTATTTTTTATATTTTTTATTTTACACATTTTTACTTTGCACTTTGTTTATTTTACACCCTTTTTTATACTTTTGCCTATTTTACACCATTTTTTGTTTTACGTCATCATAGGTACATTTTATCTTTTTGAATATTTTACACTTTCTTGTATAATTTCTTTTGTTTTGGATGTTATTTTCTAAATTTTTGCTAATAAAGTGCTTTGTGCCAATAGGACACAACAGTGCTATAATTGTTATTAATAGTAGTTTGTACTTATTATTTTTTATTGCTAATGTTTGATTTCTATTTTTAAATTTTGGTACCAATAATTAAGACATGGTTCTTTTGCATGGAATAAGCAATGAGTCCACAACATCCACCCATCCACAAACTCTATGATTTTTCTTGTTTTGGAAGTATGAGGTCCATTTTCATTAAGTACAACTTTAATGAACTTGTGACCTTGGTAGTTTCCAAACTTGTAAAGGATTCAAGGGTTTGAACAAGGTGTGACTTTAAGGGGACTCAATACTCTTTATACCCTTCTACTTACTTGGGTGCATGAGTGTTTTCATGGATTTCTTATCATTTTTTGTTGACCAATAAGAGGAAGTTGAATAAGCTGTTGCATGGTGTGGTTCCCATCTACAAAAAAACACAAAATAAAACAAAAAATGAAAAATTGATGAAGAATAAAAAATGATGATGGGAATTCAAAGCATACCCCTTAGATAGAATAGCAGGATACAAGCATTGGTTATGGAACTAAAAATACATGTTACCCATGCTTGAAGGTTCCCTCTAACTAAGGCCCTTTCTTACTTCCTACTTCTCTTTTCTTCTCTATAAGGAATAGTGATTGATCTATGGGAGCTCTCTTATGTCTCAAGGGGATGGACTGGTCTTAGAGTGTTGATGCAAAGTTAATAAATGTGGTTGGTTTTGGTGTGAACTAAGGATGGATTTTATCAAGTCATTTAACCACAAAATTCATGAGGAATTTCATGTGACCTTAATCGAGAACTCCATTCCACTTTCTTTCTCATCCATCTATGCTTTCCATGACTCACCTCACTATTAGTGTTCATGTTCTTATTTGATGTCTTGGTTTGATGTGCTTGAATTATTAGGTAGATTCTTCCAAGTTTTGATCCTCAACTTTCATAACCATTAATCATCTATGGGGCCCACAGACTCCTTAGGTTGAGGATATGCAAGGGTAAAAAGGGGATGTGACTGCTATGCAAAGGATCCACTTTCATATCTCTTGGTTGGATTAGTTAAGTACCTCATCCTTAGACATTTCTACAATCCAAACCATCGTGTGTTCCATCTAATGAATCCAACTGTGTTCTCCTTAAGGAAATTTCTTCGATGAACATATTCTCTATCCAATTTTTTAATTTTTTGAGCTTTCAATGACCCTCTTTAATGATTCCATCAAATTATTAGCTTTTCTGGGACTCCATGGATTCCACTTTCATCAAAAAAATTTGTGCTTTTTTTTTTGAGAAATTCAAGTTGAAAATTTTTGTTTACATCCTTCATAAATAGGTACCCATCAATGGATCCCTTACATATATGAGACCCCATCGATGCAACACAAAAAAGTATATATATACACATCTATACTTCAAGTTTTTCACATTTCCTTTCAAATGCAAGAGGAGTTTTTGTAATTTTCAGAGCCCAAAACATTCTAGAAGCCATATCTTCCTAACCTTTTATTAAAAACACTCTATCCTTTGATCCTATAGCTATCGAAGGTAAGCTCTTAGTTGTAGGGGCCAAAAACCTAAAGTTTTTGACAAAAAAGTTGTCTAAATGTTTATAACTCCCACAAAGGTTTAACAAGGAAACTAGCATGAAAACATCAAATAATAAAAATTAAACCCTTCCAACTAGCTTTGGTAACACTTTGAACTTAAAAATTAATAAAATAATAATAAAATAACCAATCTACCATGGTACAACTTGAGCCTAAGTGTAACTAATTGATGAGATGAGGTATCAAAACATTATAAGTTACACATTATATATACTAATCCTTGGGTGTGTTATGACCACAAATGGCACTAATGAGGATGCACACATAGGAAGGAGAACCATCATAGCCATGAGACAGACAATCACAAATGGGAACGGGCCAAGAATAGGCCCAAGAACAACAAGAAGTAACCCATGCTACAAGACCTCTTAGGGAGGAGCCTAAAGTGGAATTTCTCTGTCAAATTCTAAAACAAGTACCAATGACAAAGAAATTTCACTAGGATGAGGCACCATATTCACAAGAAAACCTTAAGGTGACCTTGATAGAAGCCTACCTCAAACAAATCAAATCACAGGAGGTTCAGAAAATGATGCTCCAAGAGTTGAATTTTGGCTCTTTCTTGGAGCAAGCACCTCAACAAGTACAAGACCAACTAAAAACCTCTTTCATGTGGTCCATCATCACTTCTAGTGGGATGTGGTACATGGGAGAGATGTTCTTATTTTGGAATAACAAGTAGGCTAGTTCAATGCTCAAGATTAAGGAAATTTCACTATCATACTCGATGTAGGCCATTCTAGAGGTACTTGAGTTGCCAAAAACTAGGGCAAATCTCACTCATGTTCCAATACAAGTAGATCCTAACATCAAGAAATAATGGATACAGTGATGTTATTGTGTTGATCATAAGGAGTTTGATGCACTCACACTGACAGAGAGAATCTACTACAAGATTATGGCCTTTCACCTCAATCCAATGGTGAGGCCAAGTAAGTTCACTGCTTTCTCTACTCGTGCATGTGCCACTCTAAGTGCTAGATTCCCTATTAACCTTCCATAGCTAATCTATCTTAAGATAGAAAAGTGCTTCAAGGAGAAGAAACGTGAAAGGAAGGCACTCACCTTTTCATGCTTCATTAGAAAATAATGTTAGAGGGGATGAATAACCCACTATACAAATGATGAAGTCAAACATGCTCCATCTACTCCATCTACTAACTAGATGAAGATGATGAAGGATAAAGTCCCTGCAAAAGTCATCTAAGAAGAGGAGCAACAACCACCACCTCCATGACCCACTTAGCAAAAAGTGTCAAACATTGCTGTAGCTTCTCAACGATTACACAAACTCTAAGAATGGCTCTTAAGTGAGTAAAAGCAACAAGCAAGAATGAGTGGTGATGATCCATTTGTGTACCAGCCAATAATGAGTCACCTAAATGAAGTGGCTTAAATAGTTAGCCAAATGAAGGAAGGTGGACCAATATTCTCGTTCCAAAGAATGTAGTTGCCCACAAGATCAAATCCTAGCACCTAAGAGATAATAGTATTCCTCTCACAATAGCAATAATTCCTAGAAATCTTTGGGAACATTGCTGCTTTTTTAGTGCACTTGGAAGAAGGCAAAGGGACAACATCTTTGATGATGCAACATCATAGGCAAGAGACAGTAGCAAAGGTGATCACTAATAGAATTTCCAAAATACTAAATGCACCTAAGGCATCTATACTAGATGTATCTACAATTAAAGATGTGCAAATGTCCACAAGAATAGTAGGCGGCAAGTTGAGAGTAGCATAGCATGAACAATTGCTAGATCAACTAGTGGGAACCAAGTAGCCAATTATGGATGTCTTCAACTTTCTAAATAACATAACTACAAAATAGTCAAAGCTACTAGAAACAAGGGGCAAGAACATCATTTTGGAGGGACAACTTAAAATAGCCAAAGAGCTAAATGAATGCTTGGCTATGAAGGTTGAAAAACTAAGAGTCCATATTATTGAACCTGCATTCCTCAACCTAGTACTAATCAAGGATGAAGCTTTTAAATAGCTTCATACAAGATTGAAAGGGGTTGAGGGTGCTATGGAGACATCAGTGTTCTATCATTCCTTGGAAGAGGACACTCAGCATAAAATTCAGAAGGCCTTGGATTAGACCCACCAAAAGAATGTATAATTGATCATAGAGAATCATCGCTTGCAAAATGTTGATATGAAAAAATAGTAGATGGCATATTTCATCCATCAACAACAGGAGAAACTAGCTAGAGTGAACACAGAGATGAGGAGATTAGTAGTAAAAAATAGAAACCTCTTCATGGAGGAAGTCCATGCTCTTTGCCAAAAGACTACAATCAAAGTAGCCACCTAGAAATCAAAGGATCTAAAATTTGAGAGAGACAAAAATCACTACAGAGATCAAGTTGATCTACAAAAGGAAGTTAATGAAAAACACATCTAGTTGATGAAGGCAAAAGTAAATGAGATCCTCCAACAACTCTAGCAAGGAAGAGAGGTATGGCAACCTATCGTTAATGGGATAAATGCCTACAACAAAGCAAATATTTGCATGAAGGAGTTGCAGATTGAGGAGATGATAGAATACATGAAGCTTGCCAATCTTTGATATGCAAATCTAGCTATGCTGATTGCTAGATGGCCATGGTATGAATTAGAGAAACAAGTGGCCAACTTGTACTTGTTGTACAAGGTAAAGTTGAGGTACTACAAGGACACAAAGTAGAAGCTTGTAGTGGAAAACGTGGAACCCAAGGCTCTCAAGGCAAAATTCACTAATCAAAGATCAACTACTAAGAACCTAGCCAAGAGGATGAACAACTACTAAGAACTATAGAACATACTCAAGGTGTTCACTATCAAATGCAAAGAATTCACTACCTCGATTGTCAATGTAAAGGAGTTATTCCCAGTAATGCCCTATCCATGGGATATTCCCATTCTAGCCCACATTGGTAATGCCACGTGAATTATGAATGATCCCTAGAGTAAGGAGGAGAAGATGAAGGCATTGTTGGATGCCTTTCACCTTTCACCGGAAGTGGTAGCTACAACAGGATAGCCACAACCACCTCAAATACTGCATGTGCCTGAAGTAGAAGAAGGTATTTCAAAACCTTAGAAACCTCCACCACCTAGGACCGTTTGATCTTTTCAATTATCTTCATGCCATCAGAGGATGTGTTGTCCAGTTTTTTTCAGTCATGTTCTAGTATTCAATTTTTTGTCATGAACACCACAATTTTGTAATCAATGTAAATCCACACACCCAAGCACTTAGTTTTATTGTATCATGTGTTAGTCAATAATATCATACCTTCCCAGTTTTTTAAAGAACTTAAGGATGATTTTTCATTCAGTTGTGGGGGTGGGGTATGACAAAGTGGCTTTTGTTGACTACATCAATGAGATGCCATTGATGTGACCCCATTGACAAGATCCCATCAACATAGGATTTTCCATGTTAATGTGTACCTGTCGATGTGGCACCCTAATAGGTCTATAAATATAGCACCCCAGTCATGTTAATGGAGGTTAGACTTTCAATTACTAGTGGAATTCTTGTAGTTTGTTTCTGTAAGAGATAGAATACTTTTTTAAGTGCCCACAGCAAGAGTGAAGGAGTGTACAGATCTTTATTCAAGCACTATTGTACCTCAACACTGTAGTGTGTGTGGCAATAAAGATGAGCTTTTTGATAAACCTTGTAGCACTTGAACTAGCTTAATGGTTTATTTATGCATTTATTATTTTCATTAATTAAGCACTTAATTAAGATAGAATGATTAAGAATTTAAGTAATTAATTAAGCTAAATAGACTAGCACACATAAGTACGACCACTTTGAGCATACATATAACACTTGGTAATCCCAGTAGCACTTACTGCTTGGTCATCCAACAATGTTGTACATGTTTAGGATGTTAAAGAAAGTGGGACTAGATGCTTATGTTAGGATAGTTAGTTATTAATTAGTAATTAAATTAGTTAATCAATTTATTCTCAATCTATTACCAACCTTAGGTAAACAAATATAAAATAATAAAAATCATGTGTCTTAATTGCACTTAACCATACAACTGAGCTTCACAAGTGTACTTGGAAAGACAATAATCATTCCATGATTAGATTCAACTTCTAAATTGAATCATGTGTATGAGAACACTAGAAATCCATGGAATTCAACCAAATCATGCATGAACACTTTAGTGATTTGTATGGTTGGGCGTAGGGGTATCTTGCCACTCATCATAGTATAATCCAACCCTTTGCATACCATTTTTAGTTTTTATGTACCAACAACATGGTAGAGTATGAAGGATTGATCAAAGAAATGATGGTTGATCATGACCAAGGAATCAAATGTGTAATGATAAAAGGTGATTCACAACTTATGGTTAACCAAGTAACAGAGGTTTACGCATGCAAAGCCAAACATTTTCAACCTTATTATGGCATAGGTGAGAAACTAATGCAACAATTTATAGATGTTGGCATTTAACATATACCCCAAACCAAAACAACCTTAGCCCTAAGTGTGACACCTGATGTGTTTAG
This sequence comes from Gnetum montanum, assembly GCA_015680685.1. Lineage (NCBI taxonomy): Eukaryota > Viridiplantae > Streptophyta > Gnetopsida > Gnetales > Gnetaceae > Gnetum > Gnetum montanum. Next base: position 346,063 of record MNCI01015405.1, read on the forward strand.
CAAGTTGCCTTTCCTAACCATGAATTGTACTAGCCCCATCACACAAAACACTAAAGGAACCTCTATATCCATTGTTAACACCACTCCTCAAAAGGAATGGTATGACGATATCAAGTTTTACCTAATGCATGATGAATCTTCACAAGGGCCAGCTACTTCTCAAAGGATGTTGTACGTAAAAGATCAAAACAATATGCCATCATAGGTAATAATACATTATGTCAATGGTCTTATGATGGTGTATTGTTAGTATGTATAGGCAAAAATCAAGCCCACACAGTCCTTAAGCAAGTTCGTGAAAGTGTATGTGGAGGACATATAGGGCCTAGAACCATGGCCAAAAAGATTAGATGACTAGGCTATTATTGGCTCTATACGGAAAGTGACTTGCTATAGAAGGTTAAAATTTGTGATGCTTGTCAATGACATAGCAACATAATACATGTGCCACCAACTAAGTTACATACTACTTAGATAACTTGGTCATTTCAATGGTGGGGGCTTGATATTATTGGACCTATAATGCCTAATTCTTTCATAAGGCATAGCTTTATTATCACTACAACTAAATATTTCACAAACTAGGTTGAAGCTATTCCCCTAAGGAAAACAACATCTCAACAAGTTTATAGATTCATGTTGGATAACATAGTAGCTTATTTGGGCATACCTTTGACCATAGTCACAAATAATGGACCATAGTTTAGTAGCCAAGAAATGCAAGCCTCTTGTAAAGGCCTAGGCATTAAACTTGCTTAAGAAGATGCTAAATAATAGAAAATACATGTGGCATGGGTTGCTTGTCCACACACTATGGGCCTATCAAACTACCTTTCGAACCACAATTAGTGTAACCCTATATAGCCTATTTTATAAATCTGAAGTTATTTTACCTCTTGAATTATAGGTTCCATTACTCAGACTGGTTCTATCTCACCTCATCAATGATGAGTAGAACAAGGAGCTACATACCATCAACCTTGATTTAGTGGAAGAGTAGTAGATACAAATACTTGCCCACATTGAATGATACCAAGAGAGGTAGAAGTAACAACATCATCATGACCAAAACAAACAAAATATCCAAGGATACCTAGTCCTCAAGGTTTTTTACGAACATGCAAAAAAATTCTTAGCTAATTGGAAGGGACCTTTCTTGATCACCAAAACCTATGGCAATGGAGCCTTCAGAGTGGAAAACATGAATGGGCATGAATTGGCCAATATAATCAACCATTCCTATCTCAAGCCTTATTACATCTCACTTGATCTTCTTTATAGGTAAATCAACAAGTTCACATCGACAGCCTCCACAACTTATAACAAGTAAGCCTAAACATTCTCTATCTATCTCTCTCTATCTCTCTTTGTTAAGCACAATAAATGAATTATAAAGATTTATAAATCTGATGCATATACAAATCTCTCTATATTACATCAATGGTGACCTATAGTAGCCTGGTTTACTAGTTATCTCAAATAATCCTATACATTATTTTTTAATAACATGTTTTCTTTATCTTGTTTTCTTCTTCTCTTAGATCTATGCTTGTAAGATGAAGCCTGGAAGTCATTGCAAAGGTGCAACTTATCACAGCAGTAAGTTACCACATGACCTTAATGTGTAAGATTTCACTAGCTTATCCTACCATACCAAGAATGTTTTTCTCATATCACCTTGATTACCACTCCTCAAGCTCAATCCCACAGCCTAATTATAACCTTTCCTACCCTAGACAATAATGACCACCAATGTTTGACATGCATGCATTATGATCATGTGACATCTCCTTCACCATGCTCCACCATCATGCTTGTTAGATGTAACACATCTCATTTAGCAAGAAAACCAAATTAGATTTGGCCTTGGAAATGATACCCAATAAATGTTTCATCCCACAAAAAAAGAGGGACAATAAATTTCCAAGATGTCCAAAGGCCAACAAAGCTCAAAATAAATACCAATAGCTCCAAAAAAAACAAAGGGAGGAGCCTAATGGCCAGAGAAGCCTTGAATTTGAAGTGTTGGTTCCTTAAAAATATTACTGAGAGACCAACACTTTAAAGCATGAAGGGTGAAGACCACATCAATTAGCCAAAGTATCACTACCATATTGTAACTTTGATGTCAACATGTGGAGATCATTATTAATCCATATGATGGCCCCCTTGTAACCAAATATAGCCTTCATCCTATATCACCTCATCATAGCCTAATCTCATCATCACAAGCCCTTTTTGACATGGTTCAACAACTACAAAATCAAGTATGGAGAGGAAATGTTAGTAGCAAACCTACAGTGGTGTTTTGAATTCTTTATTGATGTCTCTTAGGTTAATCCTTAAAACTTCAACAAAGAGGGGCTAATGAAACACAACTAAGAAATTTCATGTTGTAGCCTTGCAACCTTCACCATAAAAAATTAAGGTAGGATTTCATTGTAAAATGAAAGGTTGAGTTGCAATCTCAGATACTTTAACTTGTTGGGGCTAAAAAAGGCCTCACAAGTTAGTGTTGCCTCACTTCCTAAGTAGAAAACCCTATATTAAGTATGTATCTAGGCTTGGGAGGGCTGAAACTGCCTTGTGGGTTGCCAAATTTGGGTTTTTCATGGTACTTTTATTGGTTATGGCAATTGATACACTAGAACAAATAGCAGCCAACATATTAAGTTATGGATTTTCAGTTGTCACATTAAGGCTAGCATATCTTTGCTGGGAGAGGCCAAAAAAAACTAATGTACTTTTGTGGGAAACATCATTACTAGCATACTTCCCATGGAACCTAGCGTATCTTTTCCAAGGCCAATGTACCTTTGGTGAAGAAAATACATTTCCTTGAAGCTAACATATCTTTTTAAAGCCAACATATTTTTTATGGTACTTATGCCTCAAACTTGCCAAAAATTGAAAAATACATTGAGGTTTGATGACTAGTCACACCTACTATTTATAGCAATCTATCAACAATCACAATAGGGAATTGCAACAATGTATCAATAACAAGAAGCCTATTTAAATGAAGTCCAATCACATTACAAAGACTTTTGACATCTTGAGCATTCTTGAGCATTAGAGCTGAACATTGAGACTTTTAGCAAAGTGCACATTGCCAAGAGTCTAGCAGCAATTCCACCATTTTTCAACATCAATGTAGTAGATCTACACTTGAGAACCAACAAGGAGTTTCAAAAGTTAAAGCTTGCAAGCACTTGGATCATGCAACTAACTATAGGACACAATTTGTTGATTTCACTAAACTTTAAGTGTCACTTGGGTAGCTCATTGTGCATCTAGGCATACACTTGTACACATTTGAACTTTGTTCTTATAACATTTTTTATTATTTCAATAAACTTAGAAATTCATTTTTTTGTGCAAGTTTATTACAAGTTAGAATTTTGTGCTTTCTCTTGGGTTGAATCTGCATTCACCATTAAATTTACTTACACCATTTACACTTTCCATGTTCCTAGGTGATCAACAAGATCATCTAGGATGCTTTGGATCCTCTTTTTTGAAGGCCCTTGGGATCCAAGGTCAAACTATTTCACCTCAAATTTTAGGTCTTCTAGCATAGAATTTTTTCGGTGCAACAAATGGTAATATACAAGAATGTGACAGTTGTGTGTGAAAACATAATAGTTGTTGATATTCCTAGTCATAATTTGATGCACCTTTTAACTTTTAACCATGAACTCTTCATTGCATTTTTAATTCAATACATGATCCTTCTACATTTACAACTCTAATTATTTGATATTTTTTACTAATTTATACTTGTAAATATAAATATTTTTTTAAAGAGATATGTGTGTATGTTTTTGTGTGTGTGTGTTTTATTTATTTATTTTTTTTCTTTTCTTTGAGAATAAAAGAATGGAGAAGTATATGTTGGATTTATTAAAGAGGAAGAAGTTGGGGAAGGGTATAAGTTAGGGTTGGAACCCAACATAATTTAATTATAGGTACATCCAAAGACATATAAGTAACATGATTTATCAAAAGTATTATAAAAGAACATAATGATACCTCAAGTATGATTCTAAGTGGTCATCTTTTACCTATAAATATTTTTTTCAGGGGGGGGGGATCAATAGAGATTTTAGAAAAATTATAGAGGAATATAACGATACCTCAAGCCTAACTTGACCTAAGCAACTTATCATTGGCACCTATAAATATTTATCAAACAATGAACTAACTAAAGAAATTTCACTTTTTTCTAGTGGATTTAATTTTTCTCTAATGGATTTCATCTTTTTATAGTAAATATGATTTCTCTCTCTTTAACTTTCTTTAGTGAATCTAATTTCTCTAGAATTATCCTATGGGGTATTCTAAATTCCTCTTGACATTTTCAACCACTACTAAAATTTCTACTTCTTCCATCATCATCATCATCATTCTTACCTTGTCTCAACAAAATAAGATTCACTGCATGAGTTCTTTTTTTTTTTTTAATTCACCTCTATGAAAATCTATATATTTTCTTATTTATAGTTTATTCACATTATTTTCAAACATTTTTTCCATGTATTCTTGCTCTTCCTTTTGATGGCTTTCCTAGAATAATGATGTATCAACCTTTGTTTATAGGCTCATTATCTAATCTTCTAGAGCAAGCTCACTTCAATTATTAAATCACTTTCAACACACTAAATACAAATATTATGCATAGAAAAAACTTATTTCTACTACAATCACACAATGGTTGTTCTCAATGCAAGACACAACCAATAGAAATCTCTCCAACAACCTGAGACTAAGATCTCAAGCTACAAGTAAGATACAAGAGAATAGAACACATAGATCAACGCACCACAAGCTGATCTTGGAGATGTAATCACTATTTGCACTGACTCAATATGCTCATCCAATCTCTCTTACTTAGCTCTCCACTCTGAAGAATAGTTTCTCTCACTCATTCACATACAAGCTCTCTCTCTCTCTCTCTCTCTCTCTCTCTCTCCCC